>PITA01004698.1:0-120160 GCA_004023965.1 Spilogale gracilis
GGGGGGCATGGAGAGAGCCCATGTGGCAGATGATCTCATTAGTGCTTGTCAGAAAATTCCAGATTGACAGGTTAAGATTTCTGGGGGAGATTCAAACTGCAATTAGGTTAGGTATTAAGCCCTGGTTTGCTGACTTGGCCAGGCCCAAGTGCTGCCATGTGGGGCCTCTGGTTTTCTTTTTAAACACCACATTGGGGGGAAAAAAAAAAGAAGTATATAAAAGCTGTGTCTCCACATTGTTTCCCCCCCCCCCCCTTTTTGAGAAGTAGAGCACTGATGGATTTCAGAGTTGGAATGCTGGGAGAAAATCTTAGTATGGGGTTATTTTCTATAAGATTAAAAAACCAAAACTGTTTAATACTATTTATCCTTTGAAATAAGCCTAAAATTTAAGAAGAGAATTTTCAGCAGTGTAATAGCATGTTATTAAAACTTCAGAAACGGGGTACCTGGGTGGCTCAGTTGGTTGAGCAACTGCCTTCGGCTAAGGTTATGATCCTGGAGTCCTGGGATCAAGTCCTGCCTTGGGCTTTCTGCTCAGCCAGGAGTCCACTTCTCCCTCTAACCCTCCCTCCCTCCCCCATGCTCTCTCTTGTTCCCTCTCTGTCAAATAAATAAATACAATTTTTATTAAAAAAAAGAAAACTTCAGAAACCTCAGAGACATCATGTTTCAGGCTGAGATCATTACAGCCCCTCCAAGAAGACAATAGCCTCCTCGTGATGTCCTCTTCCCCAGGGAAGAAGGACAGCCATGATGGA
Organism: Spilogale gracilis; assembly: GCA_004023965.1. Taxonomy (NCBI): domain Eukaryota; kingdom Metazoa; phylum Chordata; class Mammalia; order Carnivora; family Mephitidae; genus Spilogale; species Spilogale gracilis. The sequence continues at coordinate 762 of PITA01004698.1, forward strand.
TGATGGCCCTTGACAGGTAATGACAGATGAATAACTCTTCCAACTAAATTTCCAGCTTCCCACACTAGTGAGGAACTCCGGGGAGTTCCTACAATAACTGTGTAAATCCTTGAGAAGGAGGTCCAGGTGGGACAGCAATTTATTTTGCTGGGGTGTTTCTGCACCAGGAGACTCCACCGGGAAGCAGGTTTCACTTGGGCCCTGCAGGAAAGCTGAGTGAGAGAGAGGGCACCAGTGAGGAAAACAGATCAGATTTGGAAAGGGTGGCAGGCCCTTAATTCCAGATTCAGGAATGTCTTTTAAAAAAAAATAGTCCGAGTGACACTTACTGAGAACCTCATCGGGATCATCTCTTGCTTCTTTCAGTTCCTCCTACAGCCCCCAAGTTAGGGCTTCGGGAGTTACAGACCTTCAGGAAGTGTCTATGCTACACTTTGGTGGCGGGAAGGAAGACCGAGAGCAAAATTACAGTGGCACTGTCAATCTCAAGCCTCCATTGCGGTGGCCAGTGTTCAGATCACAGCCTGGTGCATCTTTCTAGACCACACACCTGACTCCTTTGCCCTGGGACATCTGGTCCCAGACGTGTTGGATATGGTGCATTCGTGTTCCTGAATTCTTACATGTTGCAAAGATAGATCCAGGTTTGCAAACACCAGAGCAAGCTGGATATGTGAATCTAGTGGGGATCAAGGTTTTCAACATCTCCTATTCCCTCAGGGTATTGTTTTGTGTTCATATCCCCACTTTCAAATTCACTGGCCCAATACCTTGTTAAACATGAACTCATGAAATCAAGACGTGATCTTAAAGAATGTTTTCCATAACAAGTTCGACCACGGTACTGACAAGAAAATGCACTAACTTATGCATTTCAGCACCACACAGTGACATTGAGGGAGGCTGACTAAGTGGGGAGCCGACAAGCCCCTTGTTAGCGCTGCACTCTTTGCAGGTAAAGTCTTGTCTCCTCCTTTCTCCATTTCCCTAATGGCCAAACCCCTTGCCATGCTGAGATGTCGGAGTTCTAACCACCTGTGCCAGTTCTGAGTTTCAGCATGTCGTCGCTGATATAGGGAGTGTGACTTGGGGTTATTTCTTCACTTTGCATAGGAGGTGCTCAGAAAAACTAAGGGGAAAAAATGGGAGACTCAGCATTTTAGAACACAACAAAGCAACATCAACATCATGGTGCAAGGCAACCTTTAGGTTCCAGCATCTCAGCTTGAGATGTTTGTTGATTAGGTTCATGAGCCATTGAAGTCTCCACCTGTATGCTGGGCCCCTGTTATTTCCTGTTCTTGGATTCCCTACCTTCTGTCCTCTTGTTTGGGGAGGCGTCCATGTCCGGAATGGACTGGCTTCTTTGGGCTCCCTGCTATTGTGGTCTAAACTGTGTACAAGACAAATAGACATCCTTGGGAGTGGCCAGACATTATCTAGAGAATTCCAGCCATTCAGCTGAAGAGAAAGTCACTTACCTAAAGCATTTAAAGGAGAACTCCAGGCATCTCAAGTAGGGGCTGGTGGCAGACACAACCTTTTAAGACCACCATCCGATTTTGGGCTCAGGTCATGATCTCAGGGTCGTGAGATCAAGCCCCGTATTGGGCTCCACGCGCAGTGGGGAGTCTGCTTGAGATTCTCTCCCTCCCTCTCCCTCTGCCCCTCTCCCTGCTTGGGTACTTGTGCTCTCTCTCAAATAAATAAAATCTTAAAAAAAAAAAAAAGACTACAATCCAAGATACAGCTAAGAGCTCAAAGTGAATTTTGCATTCGGTGAGCCATGGTACATCATGTGTCTTAGGAAAACAAAAAGAATGTCAACATTTGTTTTTTTGTTGTGGACTTTGAAGAACTGGACAAGCCAGAGCTTAGATCTCAGCTCTGTCACTTACTTGCTTTGTGTCCTTGGGCAAAATACTTCAACTCTGAGCTCATTGTCTTCACCTGCAAAATAGAAATTATACCCAATTTCAGGGTATTGCTGTGTGGAGTTATCGAAAGAATGTATGTAAAGGGCCTAGTAAATTGCCCACACATTGTAGTGTCCAGTTAATAATTGCGACCCCTGTCATTCCTCTCATTTTAATTTCTCATAAAGGAAACTGGCCCACAAGTAAGCCAGAAAGCCCATGGAAGAAGAGTTCTAGGATCCAGTTAGAGTAGGTGGTAAACAAGGAATCAGGGAGCTAATCTTCCTTGTTTGATAAGCCTCTAGTCTAGATTGTCCCAACTTCTAATTCCAAATCTATGTGAGGCAGGGTCATAGTTTATCAGGAGCCTCCGGTCAATCTGAGCTTCACTATTTACTGCTCAATGTCTTGAGGCAAATCACTTAAAGCTCTGGATTTTAGTTTCCTTAGCTGTATAATTAGAGATGTCAAGGGTCCTGGCCTCAGACGAATAAATGTGACTGTGAATTGAAATCATTGAATGGCAATGGCTAGTGCTTATTATAAAGCTATGACCACTTGATCATCAACCCCACCCAATACCTTCAAGATTGGCGGGGCCCTGTCTTCCTTCCCCAGTTTCACAGAGTGCACTCCCATTGCCAGATCCGAGACTCTGAAACTTCAGTCTTTGCAAACTGGCTTCAGTGGACATTGGTACCCACCCGAGCTTCTGTTCTGGGTAGGTAAGCTGGTAAGCCCGTACTGGTTGCTGCCTGAGTGTGTCCTTACGTCCCAGCTATCCCTTTGCTCTTCCTGTTTGGTCTGCAAAATGTAAGAAGTGCAAATGCCATGGGGCCACTCACCTCTGACAAAGCTTGAAAAATTCTGTTATTGCCTTGCTGCCAAGATAGAAAGCCACCGTGAACTGCCTTGTGTGGCCAACTTACTTTGTCCCTGTCATGGGGCCAGCTGCCTTCACAAGCTATCTCTTAGGGAATCTTTACAATAGCCTTAGAAGGTGGGTGTGTTGGTTTCTTACTGCTGCTGTAACAAACTACCACAAAATTAGTGAATTAAAGCAATAGATATGAATTCTCTCACAGTTCAGGAGGTCAGAAGTCTGAAATCAAGGGTGGTGGGGTTGGTGGAGGTCAGAAGTCTGAAATCAAGGGTGATGGGGTTAGTTTTCCCTGGAAGCTTTGAGGGGAGACTCTTTTCATGCCTTTCTCCTAGCTTCCAGTGGTTGCCAGCAAGCCTTGGCACTCCTTGGCTTGTGGATAAACCACTCCAGTTTCCACCCGGTCTTCATATGGAGTTTTCCTTCTTTGTGTATCTCTCTGTGTAGTCTTTCCTTACTGGCCATTGGATTGAGGGCCAACCCTAATGCACCATGATAGCATTTTAACTACATCAGCAAAGACCTTATTTCCAAAAAAGATCACATTTTGAGGTTCCAAGGAGACTTGAATTTTGGAGGGAACACTGTTCAACCCACTATAGTAATTACACCCATTTAAGAGATGAGGACCCTGAGCTTCAAGAGAGGAGCAAACCTTTGTGTAAGCATCATGCAATTCACTTGTGACATCAAACAATTCAAGCCCTGACCACCTTTTCTCTAACACTCGTGTTCTTCCCACTGGTTCACCTTACTGGGCACAAATAAATGGAGAACAAAATAAGGCTCTAAAAATCATGGCAGCAAAATGGTTAGTAGAGGTCGGTTAGCTACTAGATCAAAGAGGGCCTCTGGGGGTTTAACAGGATGAAGCAGAGTCTGTGCAAGTGAATGGTATCCCCCTTTCTTATAGCTGGTTCTTAGACTTTATCCTGTTTGCATAATGTTATCCCCCTTGCTTATTGCTGATTCTCAAACTTTATCCTGTTTGCATAATCAGCATAACTTGTTGGCTGTCAAACACAGTGCTCTCTCTGCTCCTGGGATTCCATGGCCAGGCAGAGAGATTCCTCATAAATGAGACATGAGTAGTTGTTGGGTTCTGTTGGCATTGAGCAAAAAGGAAAGAACACATTTCTTAGCATGAAACCCAATACTCTTCTACAACTCTCTTGCACCCCATCTTACTGCTGGCTTATGTTTATCTTGCATCCCTTAGGGGGATGGAGAAATTTCATGCTTTCCTTCTCCCGCAGAGGTTCCTTCCTGGCATTCAGAGCCACAAAAGCAGTGGACGGAAGCAGGTGACTGGCCCTCGGCTGCCTCCAGAGCTCAGCTGCCCAAACTTGCGATGGAATATGGTCCCATAGAGCTGGCCCAGGGCAGGATTAGGAGAGCACAGTGCTGGGGGCATGGGGGCAATGACCCATGTGCTCACCCTCCTTCAGGTCCTCAGTGTTAGAGTCAAGCTCACCTTGGCTTGAATCAGAAATGCCCCTCGGTACCAGCCTTGGAATCCTGCGTCATCAAGGGCATCACTTTGCTGCATGAGGTGAGAGTCAAAAAGTTGGGTGAGCCTGGATTCAGCATTTCTTGCCCCTTGGCTGTCCCCCAGTGGTACTATTCTTTAGCAGACCAGTGTCCCCAGCACCTGTCCTGATACAGAATTGCCACTTAGTCCTGGCAGAGCAGGACTCTCAGCCTGACCATCTGGACTTTTCCTGGAGTTCTCTCTTGCTACCGGAGAGCACCAGAGTCTGGTGGATCACGGGTCTGTTTGCTACCCGGTTTGCCTTCAGCTATGGCTTTGTGCTTTCAAAGACACTTAAGAAAACTGAGTAGCAGTTCATAGGGACACAAATAACCATGATGATGAGACCTGTTTTGTGAGTGGGGGTCCAAACTTTCTAGAGCCTTCCAGCAGTTCCCTTGCAATTCATAGGTAGCTGATTCAATAGGACCAAACCTTTCTCCTGTTGGTAGGTGGTAGATGCTTTCATTGAGTTTTCTTGGAGCTCATCAGGTATTTCATTTTAAAAGTACCTCTTGATTATTGTATTTTCCTTCCTTCTCCAGACTTAGCGTAGTAGTGGGGAGGTGAAGGCATATGGCGTACCACCTCCTGCCTTGAGCAGGGAAGAACTTGGTGGGTGAAATCTACTACAGGCCTCAGCTCCTGGCTAAGTCCTCTTGCCATCTGAAGGCTGGGATTTGGGGGAGAGATGGGAAGGAATCCTGAAGCAGAATTGGCACTGGAGTCCAGGGACCAGGGTTCAGGAGTATCCCAGTGCAGTTACTGCCTGTCTCTGAACTCACTTTCAACATTAATAAGAGATAAATGGTTTTGCTTACAGATTACCAGATTTGCCAAACTCCAAATGTTTTTTTCCCCAAATATTATTATTATTGGTTTTTTTTTTTAAAGATTTTATTTATTTATTTGACAGAGAGAAACACAGCTATAGAGGGAACATAAGCAGAGAGAGTGAGAGAGGGAGAAGTAGGCTTCCCGCGGAACAGGGAGCCCAATGCGGGGCTCAATCCCGGATCTCCAGGATCATGACCTGAGCTGAAGGCAGTCACTTAACCAACTGAGCCACCCAGGCGTCCCCCCAAATATTATTTTTATAACTTGACTCAAAGCCTTAAAAGACTTTACTGAACAAAAAAATTGATTAAAATTCACTCTGCGTGTGTGTGTGTGTGTGTGTGTGTGTGTGTGTGTGTGTGTCCATCCCACCAGTCTGTCTGTCTTACAGGGGAAGTTACTAGATGGGCTCACCTGCACATTTAAGTTAAATGGAGAAAAGAAGCCCAGTTGTTGTTTAGAATAATAGATAAAGTCAACCTCCGATTTTTGTTCTCTACTGACTGATCAGACCAGAAATTTTTCAGTGGGGTTTTCCTATGACATGTCTTGTCTGTGACATAGTTCATGGAATTCTGTGACATTTGACTTCCCAAGAAGAATTTGGTTACTCACATAGCATTACACAACTTTTCTGGGAATAGGAAGCTCATGGAAGAAAAATGTCCATATAAAACAGCAAGTCAATTACTTATCTTTGATGAAAAAGGAAAATTATATTATCATAAGATATACAGAGAAAGACTGCTCCTTAAAATATAATGGATCACAGCAAGAAAGCATAACTTCCTCAGGGGCAGGCTGCATTTTGATGCACATTTTCTCATCATGGCTCAGTAAAGGCTTTCATATTCATTGTATAGATAGAAAATGAAGTTTAAGGAGCACTGCAGTACCTAACAGGTAGATAAGCCTTGCTTTATTTTTTGTTGTTGTTGTTAGAACACATGTCCTGCCATGGTGAGGGTGGGGCAGAGGAGAGAGAATTTCAAGCAGATTCCATGCTGAGTGGGGAGCCCAGTGCAGGGCTTGATCCCACAACCCTGAGATCATGACCTGAGCCGAAACGAAGAGTTGGATGCTTAACCGACAGACCCCCTATCCCCAGGTGCCCCTCCTAAAGCCTTTCGAAGCAAAGTCGCTCTTCTGTTCCCATCTCAACAATTTTCCCTCAATAGATCAAGGACTGGGTATGTCTCAGCTTCTCACAGTTAACCCCAATTAGAGATTCCTTTGGGTAACTTTTAAATTGTCATCTAGGTGCAAATGGCTTGAAAGACTGGATCCGGGCGCCTGGGTGGCTCAGTTGGTTAAGCGTCTGCCTTCGGCTCAGGTCGTGATCCTGGAGACCTGGGATCGAGCCCCACATCGGGCTTCCTGCTCGGTGGGAAGCCTGCTTCTCCCTCTCTCAGTCCCTCTGCTTGTGTTCCCTCTCTGGCTGTGTTTCTCTCTGTCAAATAAATAAATAAAAATCTTTAAAAAAAAAAAAAAGGAAAGAAAGACTGGATCCATGCTGAGGCGTGGAGTCATGTGGAGCTGATACTTGAAAGGGGACCCATCTGAACAGTAGCTGGGGATGGGCAGCCACAGCCATTTAGAAAGGACAGCTGGAGGTGCCAAGACCCTGACATCCTTGGGTGTGTGCCTTGCATTGGGCCTTGGAGAATTTTGAAAAGCTACAAACCTCCAGCTCCCTTCTGTCCTGGGAAGCCTGTAGAGATTTCCCAGGGCCGACTTCTCCCCTCCTCCCTACTTTGCAATGCCTTGCAGCAGGCTGGCCTTATCATTTCTAAAGCCAGCCTCTCTCCACATTGCTTCTTGCATCTGGTTCCTCCTGATCTCAACAAATCTACTTTGGAACATTCTGTCACATTAAGGTGTATGCATGGGATGGCTACATTTAGCAGAATAACCTTCTTCAACCCAAGTGGTGAAGTTCTGATAACGGGAATGTCCAGGACAGCCAGGTGCCAGCCAGGAACCCTTGCAGTCTCTGTTAGCACAAGTATCAAGCAGTTTCAGAGGCTGAGGCTGCTGCCCCTCCCATTTGCTGGCTTGCTTCCTCTCAGCTCTGCCCTTGTTGTTACCAGCTCAGAACTATCTAACGCTTCCTTTTTGCCCAAGGTTCACCCTGGCGTCACAGAACCACAGAGATTAGAAGCAGAAAGGAAGTGAATTTTGAGGGTTCACCTGGCTTGGGTGTCCCATTTCTCAGACCAGAAAACTGAGACCCAGAAAAGAAAGATGGCCTTTCCAAAGTCACATAGCAGCAGGTGCCCTGTTTCAGAGACCTCCTGTTTCTGTTTCTGCCTTGCATTTGCCGCCCCTTTTGAGGCTGTGCATACTTCCTGGGTTCCCTCCTGGGCTGCCCACCGTGGCCTCCAGGGTGGAGCCCTGCTCTGTGGATGGGAGTCATGGATTCTAGCCAGAGCTCTGTTCTTGACAAGCCCAGTCGCCCTAGGGAGGACTCATGTCCCAGGCTGGGGCCCACCCCTTTGTGGAATGGGTGAGAAGCTCCACCCTGCTGTTGGGTGGAGGAATAGAGAAGCTATGCAAGGACGGGTGTGTGACACAGACTGGCACCCAGTAGGTGTGCAGCAGGTGCTTGCTGAATGGCCAACTTAAGAGCACCCACTGCCTTCACACCCCAGCTGCTGAGTGCTCGCCAGCTGCCCTCTGCCTCCTAGCTGCCCAGGACCAGATTTCAAAATGGCTTCATTTCCCCCAGAGCCAGACCCCCTCCGAGGGTGAACAGGGGATCAGGTTACAGCACAGGAGAATTCAGCTGGCAGCCCAATTTATCTTCCTCAATTCAAGAAAACCACCCTGAGCTCTGAGGCTGTGCTGAGGGGAGGTGGAGGGATGAGCAGTGGTGAGGCTGGATTTAGGGGAGAGCCCTGGCCAACCGATGCAGGGCACTGCGGTGTATGCTTTTTTTTTTTTTTTTTAAGATTTTATTTATTTGACAGAGAGAAACACAGCCAGAGAGGGAACACAAGCAGGGGGAGTGAGAGAGGGAGAAGTAGGCTTCCCGCCAAGCAGGGAGCCCGATGTGGGACTCGATCCCGGGTCTCTGGGATAATGACCTGAGCTGAAGGCAGTCGCTTAACCAACTGAGCCACCCAGACGCCCACGATATATGCTTTGCTGCCTGTGTGGACCTTGCTGGTTTGATTCCACCCTCTGCCTCTGAGTATAAACCAGTTTTCTTAAACTCCATCCTATTTTTACAGCCAGAGGGAGGGGTGTGCATGTTTGTGTGTATACATGTACACGTGTGTGTACACAAATGTGAGTGCCTGAGTGTACATACGTATGTACATGTGTGTGAGTGAATGTGTGTGTGCATTCCCTAGAGTTGCTGTAACAAAACACCAGAAACTGGGCGGCTTGAACAACGGAAATGCACCGGCTCACAGTCCTGGAGGCTGGAAGTGCAAAACCCAGCTACCAGCCGTGCTTCCTTCCGAAGGCTGTAGGGAGGGATTTTTCCAAGCTGCCTTCTCTCCTGTATCTTCACATTGTCTTTCTTCTAGGTGTTTCTCTGCGTCTAAGTCTCTTTTTGTAAAGGCACTAGTATTGGATTAATGACCATGTAACTTGATTACCTCTGTAAGACCCTATCTCCAGATAAGGTCACACTTTGAGGTCCTGTATGTTGGGGTTTACACATATGAAGTTGGGTCTCAAGCCACATCAGCGAGTGCCTGCGTGTGTGTGTGTGTGTGTGTGTGTGTATGTGCATGTACGTAGTGAACCGTAGCATCTCAGACCCTAGTCAGGAGCATGCCCACTAATTATAAGGCACCTGGTTGGCTCATTGGTAGAGCGTGAGTCTCTTGATCTTGGGGTTGTAAGTTCGAGCCCCACACTGAGCGCAGAGATTACTTAAAAATAAAATCTTTAGGAAAGAAAAAAAAAAGTCAGCTAACTACTTAAATAATAGTACTTTTTTTTTCTTTTTTAGTTTATTTTTTAAAGTTTGTTTATTTATACTTTTGGTAATCTCTACATCCAGCGTGGAGCTCTAACTCCCAACCCCAAGGTCAAAAGTCACAAACTCCCCTGACAGAGCCAGCCGGGTGCCCCTGAGATAATAGTACTTTAAGAGAACATATTGTTTGCTCTTTTGTGAACAGGGGAGATTTCAAACAATTTTATATACACACAAACATATATAAAGTTTCTATGTATATTAACCTCCTCACAGGAGCAGAGAGGCAGGTGTGATTATGTAGAAAGCCCTAGGTACCACTCTTGCCTCTTGGCTTGAAAACAGCCCTTCGTGGAAGGCACTCTCCAGCAGAGCCGTGGCAGCCTGGGTGCCTGACTCCCCACCCCATGTTCCTTCAGACTGTTAAGTAGCATCTTGAAGTGCCTCTAGCTATACTACAGAACATTCCAATTATTCCTAAGGGTACATATATTCAAAATTCCCATAGTACTCCCTAGTGACTTGGTATAACCAAGTTAGCCCTCACAAAACCCCTGGATTGATCTTTCTACCTTTCTTTCTGTTTTTTGTTTGTTTGTTTTAAAGATTTTATTTATTTATTTATTTGGCAGAGAGAAACACAGCTAGAGAGGGAACACAAGCAGGGAGAGTGAGAGGGAGAAACAGGCTTCCCGCTGAGCGGGGAGACTGATGCCCCGATGTGGGGCTCGATCCTGGGACTCCAGGATCATGTGCTGAGCCGAAGGCAGATGCTTAATGACTGAGCCACCCAGGCACCCCAACCCCTGGATAGTTTTAAATAAATGTGAGCATATTAAAAATGTCATTTAGATGTTGGAAAGAGTTGTCAAGTGTAGTATACCTTTAGCTTCCTTTTCAAAGGGGCCTGCCTGGGCTCCATCCACTCTCATTATTCTTTCCTTGACTTGCATTCTCAGCAGGGTCCCAGAAGGTCAGCTCGACTGGCCAAGGCAGTCCTGCTACCAGCTCTGGGCTGCCCGGCTGCTTTACCAGGAGGAACTGCTCCCAAACTGATCGTGAACTTGTGATTGTGCAGGACCATGCCTGGTGTTGCCCTCCTCTCCCTGTGCTCTATAAATATCTATTCTCTCTGTCTTCTCTAGAATGAGTTCTTTGTGGCCCTACAGGGACCTGAATTCTGACTGACTCTAGACAGCCAGACCCTGAGTTATGCCAAGCTTTTTCTAGGTCAACCCAAAGTTGGGGGCCAGGTGGGCGGGACCTGGGGGCAGAGTTAGGGGCTACTCTGAATGTACATGGGCAGGAGGACCTACAATATTCCCTTGTTAGCCTTAGTGTGTGGTGCTGGGTGGTCTGATTCTGTGGCAGAGAGCGGGGGATGTTTGTGACACTCGTGTCTACCTGAGGCATGTAGAAGAAACATTTTTGGTTTTTGGTTGTTGCTGTTGTTTGGTGGCAGAGATATTGGTGAGCTCTGAGAACGCGGGGCCCGCTCCTCTGCACAGTCCCTGAACTTCCAGCACTCATCCCAGACTTCGGAGTCCTCTGTCCCACTTCAGCGTGAGACACCTCGTAACCCTTTAAACTGTCTTTTCCAAAGACCATCAGAGGACATAAAATGTGCTTGTGAGATAATACAAAGTTAAAAAATGTTGGCTACAAAACTGCATCCACTGTCTGATCTGGACATTATTAAATACATATTTCTACAAAGGAGACTTAAGTGAAATGCAATAAAATATTAACTGTTTTCCTTTGTGTGGAAGGAAGATGAATAATTTTTATTTTCCAAGTTTTCTACGGTGAGCATTTATTATTTGACAGACACACATGCCCGTAAATCTGTTTTATCTATCTCAACCCTTTTACTGGATCTTCGGGGTCTTTCAGATTTTTTGCTACGCCAGCATCACCGGGATATTAATTCCCTGCATTCCCAAGGCCCACCCGTGACTTTCCAAGGAGGCAGGGGTACTTGGTTCCTATCAACAGCCCTGGATCCCTGAGCTCCGGCCCTCTGAGTGCCTGGTGGGGCCAGCGGCCTGCGGATGGCTGGCCTGCGGACAGCCCCTGCCCTCCAGGCTGGGCCGCTAGGGAGGGGCCGGGCCTCTTTGAAGGAGGTTAAAGTTCTTCTTTGTGTGAATGGCCTTTTAGGGAGCAGAGGGAGGGGCAGCTGTGACATCATAGTCTTCAGTCAGGAGGCTCAGAAGGAATTTGTCCAACTTGAGCCAGTGCGCAGGAATCTGTCTGGAAAAAGAGGCAGTTCTGACTGGGGACGTTTGAGACCCACGCTGTGGGCAGGGTAAGCCGGTCTGCTGACCTCTCTGACTGTCCTTTTCCTTCTGGTCTGAAAGGAGTGGGTTCTTTTCCGAGGCCGGTCTTGGTGGAGGGGGCCTCGCAGTGGGGAGGACAGGGCCGAGCTGTGCAGTCCTTTCCTGCCAGGGGAGAGGGGGCAGCTGAGCTCTGACTGGCGACTTGCTTCTCTTTGAAACCTTGTCCAACTCCCCACTTTCAAGTTAGAGGGCAAAGAGAAAGCTCATGCAAAGGTTCACAGGTCCCCCGTGGCAGACGGTGCCAGGAGGTCGGTGCGTGCGTCTGCCTGCCAGCAAGAGCGTGTGTGTCTGCCCTTGCCCCGAACAGGAGCGAGGGACCCGGTGATTCTGGTGACCGATTTTCTAGTGAATTTCTTTTGTCTCTAACAAGGCTGTGTTGGGGGACTTGTCACATTCATGGAGCGACTTGGGACTTTATGGGAATGTGTGTGCCTGTCCCAAGTAGGAGCCAGCAGGGCAGGAAGAGACGCTCGTCAGCTCTGTTCAGACACAGAGTGTCATCTGTGGACAAGGGGTTAATCTCAGAAATGTCTGGCGCTGTTTCCTCTTTGCTCCCGGCTCTCTGCCTCGACACAGTGGTTTTGTCCTGGGGGCACAGTGGTGCTCAGTATTTGCTCTCTGCCATTAGTGGTTGACCAGGCAAGAACCCAAGATCCTGAACTATTTTAAAACCAAGAGGGACACAGCTGAGTTGTAAAGAACTAAAGCCAGCCTTACTTTTGCTTTCAGCAGAGTTAGTTACCCTCGAAAGTTCTGGCTGCAGGAGCAGTCAGAGTTCTCTCTGTGGCCTTGATCGTGGTTCATTCTAGAGGTGGGGACTGCCCTGTAAAAATCACCTCCTGGTGGAAAAGTCCTCTGGGGAGAAGAGCATCTGGGGACTGCTTGACAGAGAATGGAGTTTGTTGCATTGAGGAGGAAGTGAAGCTTGACCTTCTTGGAGCAGAAAGGAAGCCTCTCGCCTCAGTTAGGGAAATCCTGAAGCCTCCCCTGCCATTCTCAGTCACTCCTGTAGGGAATGGATCTCCAAGCAGCTGAAAGAACCAAGTCTTTCACCAGTTGCTGTCGAAAAGCAAACAGCTTCATTCTTCCCTCCAAACCCTTGCCTGCCGCGTCCCGCCCCCCTCCCGCCCCCATCTTCGGTTGCTTTCATGGAAAGCCCAGGCTATAAATGTGTTAATCAAACAACACCTTGACATTTTCCAGATGTGTAGCCTGACATCTGAGCCAGCCGGGTTAACTCTGCTGGGTTAAAGGGATGCTATTAATAGGGCGTGCTATGGTCCTGGGGAGACTCCATTATGTTATAAATGGACCACTTTCCTTCAGCAGAAGCTTGAGCCAAGACACGGTTTGTTCCCAACAAAGGGAGTTTCCAGAAGTATTTGCATCGCATCTTCAAGCCTGTATCTGTATCATAAGCCAGAGAGAATAGCAGGATGGTGATGCCTTGCAAGTTCTCAGAAAGAAAGGCTGGGCTTGCAGGAATAGGAACAACTTTTCAGAGCTGTCCCTGTCATATTTGGCTGTAATGTGTCACGGCAGGAGGTCAAAGCCCCATTGTTAGTGTTCACTCCCTTTATCAGGGGGTCATAGCATTAACCCTGAGCCCATCTGCTCTAAATGTAGCCTGCCCAGGAGTGCTTAGGGGCTTTAAGTCTGGCCCATTTCCATCAACCAGGAAGGGGTCCTTCTTGAAGAGTGATTAGGCTTCTGGCTACCCACAATCGACACAGGCCCCTGGTCCTCCAGACCGGAAGAAGCACTGCAAGGGGGTGGAAGAGGAAAGGTTGCCTGGGACTGGAATGAGGCCCAGGGTAATAGCCTCTCCCCTCCGCTTCCTGGCCCAGAGGCCTGAGGCCGAACCAAGGAAGGAAGCAAGGCGTCCTCAGACATTCCCATTCTCTGTTCCCTCACAGCGGTATGTGGAAGGGGTCTACTCAGAGTACCAGCATGTTCCCCGGCATGCCCCAAGCCTGCCATCTTCCGCAGGGAGGGCCCAAGGAGCTGTAGGCCAGCCGCTGAGGAACTCAGGTGCTCTCAGCTTTCTCCATAAACTCTTTCTAGCCAGCCCAGTTTGTGCTGTTGAAGAGGCTTGGGATTTTCTTTCTAGTTGGCACCTCCTCTGCCTTGTGCTTTTTGCTCTCTTTATGTGAACTGGAACTCTCTCCCTCCGAGGCCACGCGCTCCTTGCTACTGAGTAGGGACTGCCTCAGAACTCAGGGGAATACCCCCCACCCCACGCTGTGGCCCTTGCCCAGGGCTTAGCCCTCTGCAGATACTCAAGGCTTGCTGATCCTTGCACTTTGACCTCCCTCTGCCCTGGATTTCCAACCCATAGCTCCATTCTGGTCCCTCCAAGTCAGATCAAGTTCAGGAGACTCATGTAGGCATCTTGCAGGTGTCTTGGCAGGCTCCATTAGCCAGGATGCATCCCCTCCTTCCCTTTACCTTGTGATGGAAGCTACAGCCAGGAAGTAGAGTCCTGGAGGAAGCATTCTAGATGGTCCACAACATGAACCACAGAACTAATTCTGTGTCGTGAATAGCAGCCATGTCCTGTGTAATCAGAACTCGCCTTAGGCAAGCGAGAGAGGGTAAGAAGGGAAAACGGAGATGCTCTCGGTTGCATAGCTATGCGGAAGTTTTATTTTATAGCCACACCTCTGTTCCTAGGCCAAGAATAAGTTTGTATTTTTGGTGAAACTTAAAAATAACTGGATTAAAGGATCAGGTCACCTATTATCTGGGGAAGAGTGTTTCTAATTTGACTATCATGGCCTTAGTGGGAAGTAAGCTGGTTTATTCAATGTAGAAAACTGGTGGTGCAGCGGACGTCCAGTGGGTGAGTGATTTGGGTCACACTGTGCATTTAGGCTAGGAGCCCAGGAGGTCAAAGCTGGTAACAGATGGTATCAGGAGGTAACAGCCTGAGGGTGGTGGGGAGGTGGGTGGGGAAGCTGTGAGCACAACCAGCATTGAAAGCGGAGTGGAAGCTTCAGCTTCTTGTTTGCCCCTGTAGCAAGGGATACCTTTCTGCTGTCCCCCTGGGCCCAGCCAGATCCGCTAAGGGAAACGCACATCTTGCAAGTTCTTTCTGCTCACAACGTGCCCAGCTGCAGGCCTGTCCGGGGAAGAAAGAGCACACACTGCCCTCTATCACCCAGCACCCCAGGTGTCAGGCCCCTGCTGTGTTTTCTGAGCAAATTAAAAACGGTCTTCTAGAATCTCACCTGTGCTGTTGACTCTGGTGTTGGCAACGAGTCGCAGCTCTAATGCATGGTGTCCGTGGCAATGCCTGGGACGTGGGATCTTCATCTTTTGCCGTGCACCCCCCCCCCCCGGTTGTTGTGGAGGAAGCAGAGGACTCCCTTCAGAGGCCAGCCAGCTCAAAAGGTAAAATTCCCAGACTGAGCAGGAAGTCAGAACCCTCATTTCTAACTGGAGCGCCCTAAAGGTAAAGCAGAAGGAAGGAAGAGGAAACTCAGTCTCTGGGAAGTCTGTCTCTGTTTGGTTCTGGATAAAGAGGGGAGAGGGCTCTCTGACTTCTGGAGCCAAATTGTGAGTCTCACATCACTTCTAGAGGGGCAAGTGTGCAAAATGTCGACCAGAAAGCCAAGTAAATACTCTTTAATAAAAACTACCCACCCTTCTGAACATAACCCTAGTCACTTAGGAAGCCTGCTGTCACAGAGGACACTTTTTGAGGTATTCGGAGAGAATTTGAAGAACTGGTCTTCAAATCCTGGTTGTGTCACTTCTTAGTCAGGTGACCTCGCGAAACATCTTTCAGTTTCTCTAAACCTCTTATTCTAACGTTCTAAAACGAAAGTAGGGCACTGTCTTCCTGTGCGCCAAAGCGCCCTGTTCCCAGGATCCTCTGAGAGCGTGTTTAGCATCCCCGTGTCTGCAGTGGAAGAGAGTGTGGCTCTCCACTGTCTGTTCACTGCATCCTTAGATTGTGACTTTCAGAGACAGGAGACAATTGTTTTATGTGGTTTCACTGTTTACTGCCGCAGCAAATACATCTTCTAATTGTGCTCAGCTGCAGCTAAAATGAACATTTGAGGACGTGGGGTAGGAAAAGACTGGGAGGTTAGAGGTGGCTTAGGTCTGACTTTTAGCTTTGCCCCGGCCTTTCCCCTCCAAATGCCTCATGTTAATTTCTTCTTAAAGTCAGAACTTCATTATCACCCTCCTGCCCTTCCTCCAAGAAAGTCAACCAGCTCCCAGAGAGAATTTAATATTGGTCATTTACACTTCAGTGTAAAATTGCTTCATAATAAGGAACATTTGCATTAAACACTCTGTAGTTTATATAGTACTTTTTAAAAAGATTTATTTTTTTTATTTGAGAGAGAGGGAGTGCGTGTGCATGTATACGCACAAGGTCGAGGGCAGAGGGAGAGAGAATCTCAAGCAGAATCCCAGCCAAGTGCAGAGCCTGACACAGGCTTGATCTCCAGCCTGGAGTCCTGAGCTGAGCCGAAATCAAGTGGGACTAACCGACTGAGCCACCCAGTTCCCCTTACATTAGTACTTGAAAACACATTATCTAATCAAATTCCCAAAACAGATTTGAGAGATCTTGTTATGAGTCCTGCTTACAAGGGACTTCTTCCAGGAAGAGTCACATGATTGTGTTACATAGGGTCTGGCAGAACTTTCACAGGAGACACGGGGCCCCCATGTTGTAAATTAACCCATATATTTGCTTTGCATAATTATTAGACACGTTTTTGTAAATAGTGGCAGCTTGACACACCACCTGCCTACCAGGTCATAATAAAAGCAAGTCTTGCATCAAGTTCTGGCACTCATACAGATCTTTATTAAATAAACATTTGTAAAAGTAGGCATAAAACCTACTGTCTTGAACCTCCAAGAAACCTCGGCTCCAGAAGATTCTAGATGCTCCCAACCCCACTTGGCATGGAGGTAGATGGGGCAGTTTCACAAGGGCAGGATTCCCTCACTGTGCAGTAGCTGTTCAGCACCCAGGGTCCTCTGAGCCAAAGGTGGGGAAAGGGCTGTTTAGTTTTTGGGCTCCAAGCACCATCCTTAAGGGTATAAAGCCATGATGCTCACTCTGTAAATCCTATTCAGGAAAGACTGGAGAACATTTCTAATCTACAAATTTGAACACCACCAATTTCACCAATTTCTAACATTTATTGTGTTAACTGACAAGCCA
The DNA here is from genome assembly GCA_004023965.1 of Spilogale gracilis. NCBI lineage: Eukaryota > Metazoa > Chordata > Mammalia > Carnivora > Mephitidae > Spilogale > Spilogale gracilis. The sequence continues at coordinate 17,387 of PITA01004698.1, forward strand.
CTAATTTCACTGATGATAACCCATTTGTCACCTTAATTATGCCAATTAGCAAAGCCTCAAGAGGCCACAAGAGTTAAAGAGGGCTAGAAGCCTCTACAGAGCCTGGTATTTCTGATTAGATCCTGGTTGACCCCTCTTGGAGTGTATATTCCCAATTTAGGACAGCTGTCTGCCCCTGAGTGAGTTAAACTAATTCAGACACACACACACAGCTGTATTATATTGTCTCTGTCCACATATTTTAAAGTAAATAGTAGACATCCTGACTGGCCATTAGCTGGTCCAGGAAGCCAGTAGGCTGACAGGTAGCATGTGTCACGCTGTTAGGGCTCCACCTGGAGGCCTGGCAGGGGGATTCCAAGGATTTGGCATAAAACCTGTTGGGTTTTATGGGTCTCTTAGCACTTAGCACTCTTTCAAAATCCAGTTTGGTGGTTCTTTCTTTCTTTTTTTTTCTTTTCTTTCTTTTCTTTTTTCTTTTTTAAAGGAAGCTCTATGCCCAGTGTAAGGCAGAACTCATGACCCCCCATCCCAGTATCAGGATCAAGTCATATGCTCTGCATACTGAGCCAGTCTGGTGCCCCTGATGGTTCATTTTTATCTGTCTGTCTATCTATCTATATTTTTAAAGACTGTATTTATTTATTAGGGAGAGAGAGAGAGAGAGAGCACAGAAGCAGAGGGAGAGGAGAGCAAGCGGCAGACAGGGAGAGCGAGAAGCCAGGCTGTCTGCTGAGCACGGAGCCCAACGCAGGGCTCAGTCTCAGGAACCTGGGATCACAGCCTGAGTCAAAGGCAGACATTTAACCAACTAAGCCACCTAGGCGCCCATACATATATACATATACACATATACATATACATATACATATACATATATGTATTCATTAAGTGAACTGGAAAGTCCTCTGAAATAAAGTGTGCCCCAATGCAAACTCCCCCATATATACATATATGTATATATATATGTGTGTGTGTGTGTGTGTGTATACACCTATATACATGTATATGTAAAAATATATGTTTGTTGGTTTAAGCAAAACATCATTTAATGACACCAAGCCCAGATTCCTGCCAAATCTGTGCTGTGGACTTTCCAGCCCACTTCCATTTATCTGATCTACTTACTGGTGGCTTTGATTGCATCAGGCCATCTTGCAAGAAGGTAAATTCATCATATTGAGAACAGAAATCAGGAATTTGCTCTTTTGTTATAATTATTGCCTAACTTTACAAAAACTCAGGACCTCTAATGGTTGATGATGAATTAGGAAAGGAATGCAGCATTATCTCTTTCATTACTTAGGGTGTAGAGCTGCTGATAGAGCTGGTACTCCCTGAAGTAGATGGCAGGGAGGATTAAGAATATCTTGAATTTGGGGGCGCCTGGGTGGCTCAGTTGGTTGGGCAACTGCCTTCAGCTCAGGTCATGATCCTGGAGACCTGGGATCCAGCCCTGCATCGGGCTCCCTGCTCGGTGGGAAGATTGCTTCTCCCTCCTCACTCCCCCTGCTTGTGTTCCCTCTCTTGCTGTGTTTTTCTATCAGATCAATAAATAAAATCTTAAAAAAAAAAAAGAATATCTTGAATTTGTGGAAAGAAGTGGGAGGAGCGCCAGCCGGTTCCTGTTTACACCGTCCACCCTTTCGATTTTTCAAACAAATGTATTGGACCGGAATCGTCTCAGATTACACTGGGACTCCAAACTCTGGCTTTTAGCCAGTAATTAGCATTTTAAAAAATCTTGGTTTGCCACATCACAGAAGGCGTTCAAGGAAGGAGACTCATCGCTAATGGCAGTTTTTTGTACACAGCAAAAAAACACAAAATTGTCAGATGTTACTCTCAGAGTTTTAAAATTTTGAATTGGAACACTTGCTGCTTCAGAAAATGGGCCTTGGAAAGGCTCAGTGCAATTTTTTAAGTTCTAAAAGAGAAAAAAGCTGACAGGGCATCAACTTGCCCATTGTGCAACGTTTGAACGGAAGCACCACCGGGGAGAAAGAAAGGAGGTGCCCTTGGGCCACGCTGTGGAGGTGGGCCCAGGACCTCCTGTCTCTGTGATTAGTGATGGGAGATCACTATTCACTCCTCCTGAGGAGAGTAAATAAACTCTAAAATAGACTTAACGGCTTCCTAGGAAGTCCGATTTTTTTAAGAAAAAAGTGTTGTCTCCTGCAGTTCATGGTTGCTGCTAATCTCAGTATGACCCTACAAAATAAACCTCCTGCATGTTTAATGAGTGTTTAATGAATGGATGAATGACTAAAGGAAGTATAGAATAAATTATTTGCCTTTAGCTTCCTTTACTGTTACAGTGCCCTCTTTTCCTCTTTTGTCAACTGAAGTATTTTGTTTCAGGAGGACAGTGATTTTCAACCATAATTCAGTTCTAACAGCTTCGTACCATTTTCCTACCTTTTTTTTCCCCCAAAACCAAAAAGGAGATAAGAAAAGCCCTACTAGGGGCGCCTGGGTGGCTCAGTTGTTAAGCATCTGCCTTTGCTCAGGTCATGTTCCTGGAGTCCCGGGATCCAGTCCTTGCTCAGCAGGAGGCCTGCTTCTTTGTCTCACTCCCCCTGCTTGCGTTCCCTCTCTCTCTGTGCTGCTGTCAAATAAATAAAATCTTTAAAAAAAAAAAAAAAGGAAAAGAAAAAAGAAAAGCTCTACTCATTCCCATAAAGAATGTTAGCAGGAAGTCACTGGCCAAATGAAGCTGGGGTGGGAGGGTCACACATCATCAGACTCTGACGGTAGCAGCACCGTGTGTCTCTTTTTATTGGTCAGTTTATTCCAGTAATAGCTTTCCTAGACTGGCCTAATTTTGACCTAGGTTTATTTGAAATTGAATGGCAACCAGTAAGTTTCAGGCATTCAAATTTTCTGTAATTCTTAATGACCTAGAAGTCCCTGGCAATTGCCTTACCAAAAGAAGGCCTAGTTAATGTTTTTAAAAAGCAGTAAAAATGTCTTTGCCGTGCCTATTGGGTTCATTCTAAAGATAAAAGAACCACTACTTAATGATGGTAAAAAAAAAAATAAATAAAATAAAGATATTAGCATTATAAGTATTAATGGTATTAAAGTACCAGACTTGGACCAGAGCTAGACTGGAGGGTCATCCAAGACCAGAAGGTGCTGACAAAGGAATAGTTGTTGTTGTTGCCTATGACTGAAGAAGGAACATATATTACCTGATTGGATTAAATCTAGAGGAGAATGTGAAAAATGCAGAGTGAAGGAAAGCCCCAGTTCATGGAGAACCTTCCAGTTCATGGAGAACTATGAGAATTTTTCAGCATTCTGACAGCAGTGCAGAGCTCAGAGGGTGAATTCCCCTGTTGTTCTAGGTCTCATGAACAAATCCCATAATTACGCACCTTCCTTGGAAGGACTGTGAAATGAGCGCCCTGAGAATCATTTGAAGGTGGTGTTTTAGCATTATGTTCTAAGATTTTAAAATCATTTACAATGGACACAAATGAAAACATTGCCATTTTCACTTTTGAATAGAAGTATGCCAGTAATAAGAGGCACACTATGGACTTGAGAGAGGAAGACAGACTCGACCAAGATATCCATGAAATCCTTGAGGAACACTCACTAATTAACCTCAAAATTTACCATTGTATTATCTGAGATAAACCAGAGTCCTTGGGTATGAAAAAAATGTCATCCTAGAATTTAAAAACTAAGTTTACTAATGCCAGATAACAAAATGGCACGGGATTGGTAATTGGTGACAAAGTAGGATTTATTTCAAAACATTAAGAAGATGTGGTTTTTCTTATTGAACAATTAGGACTGGAGCTATCACATAGAGAGTGTTTCAGGAACCAGAGAGGACCTGCTGGCCACTAACTTTTCAAAGCAACACTCAGTCCTTAACTAAGGAGTATTGTTTCGATGTAGTCCCAGAGAACAGAACTCCGCAGGCAGTGGCTTTGCTTATGATGTTTATAATGCAGCTGCTGCATGAAGACCATAGCGGTGGGACACTGTAGCCATTAAGGGGCCTTGGAAAGAATCTACCGTTTCCCAGTATTTTCGTTTGGAAACATTTTCCAACATCTTTTTGTCTCCAGAATAATTGCATTACACCTGGCAGAGAATCATGTTTTCAAAAAGAATTGCTCATGCGTAGGGACCATCTTAGTACAGTCAGGGACACAAATAGTCCTATTGCATTTGTGCAATAGTAATTCTGTTACAATTGCTATACAATCCCTTCTACTTTAGAAGATATTTGAACAGGGTCTTCAAATGATCTGAATCTTAATTTCCTTTAATTACTTAAATTAACTATCATTTATTGAAATTTAAAAATGGGATTAGCATTTATGGAAAGTTCTCTGGACACCTAGTGAGTTACCAACTAATTTCTCAGGCTTCACCTTCCTAAGAGATTTAGCATCTAACTCTGACTTTTGTTGTCTCTTTATTCCAGAAGCCTCCCCAGCTCTCTGAGGATGATATCCGGCTGAAAAACCAGAGAGACAACTGCAGTGCCAACCCCTTGGAGCCTGCAACCAGCTCCCTTCCCCTAGATCACAAAAACATGGAAATTGAGGTCTCTGTTGCAGAATGTAAAAGTGTTCCTGGAATCACCTCTACCCCACATTCCATGGACCACTCCTCCCCTTTCTACTCACCTCCCCACAATGGCCTCCTCAGTGATCACCATGAAGCTCTGGATAATGATGTGGCCAGAGAGATCCGCTATCTAGACGAGGTGCTGGAGGCCAGCTGCTGTGATTCTGCTGTGGACGGAACTTACAACGGTACATCGTCCCCGGAGCCTGGAGCAGCCATCGTGGTGGGTGGCCTAAGCCCACCTGCCCACGCAGCCTTCCAGCCGGAAGGCACGGAGACGGCGGCTGGCAGACAGGCCCCTCCCCACCCAGAGCTCAGTACCAGCTACTCTGACGCCATGGCAGAGGGTGGAAAAGCCAATGGCCACTCCCCAGCCCAGCCGCGAGATCTGCTGGGGGACAGCCTGCAGGCCCCCACGAGCCCCACTTCCTCCACCAGCTCACGGTGCTCAGGCCGCGACGGGGAGCTCACGCTCACCACGCTAAAGAAAGAGGCCAAGTTTGAGCTGCGTGCCTTCCACGAGGACAAGAAGCCCTCTAAACTCTTTGAGGACGACGAGAATGAGAAGGAACAGTACTGTGTCAGAAAAGTGAGGCCTTCAGAAGAGATGCTAGAGCTGGAAAAGGAAAGGAGAGAGCTCATTCGGAGTCAGGCAGTGAAGAAGAATCCTGGCATCGCAGCAAAATGGTGGAATCCTCCCCAGGAGAAAACCATCGAAGAGCAGCTGGATGAGGAGCATCTGGAGTCGCACAAGAAGTACAAGGAGCGCAAGGAGAGAAGGGCGCAGCAGGAGCAGCTGCTGACCCAGCAGCAGCCCCCACCACCCCAGCCATGCTTGGCCCCTGCCCCCTCCCATGAGCATGCCGGCGCCACCGAACACGCCAAGGAGGATATCGTCACTGAGCAGATAGACTTCTCTGCTGCTCGCAAACAGTTCCAGCTCATGGAGAGCTCCAGGCAAACGGTGGCCAAGGGCCAGAGTACACCCAGGCTCTTCTCCATCAAGCCCTTTTACAGGCCTCTAGGGTCCATCAACTCAGACAAGCCCCTGACCATGTCAAGACCAGCTTCCATCGGGGGACCTCCAGAAGACGGGTGTGCATCAGCAGCCAAGGGGCAGAAAGCCAGCGGTGGCCTGGACAGCCCGTCTTTGGGGGGAAGCCAGGGCAGCACAGCTCCTCAGGGGAAGGAAGGGCCCTACGGGGAGCCTTCCAAACGTGGGCCCTTATCTAAACTGTGGGCAGAGGATGGGGAATTTACCAGTGCCCGGGCCGTCCTCACTGTGGTCAAGGATGATGACCCTGGCATCTTGGATCAGTTTTCCAGGTCAGTCAATGTCTCCCTGACCCAAGAGGAGCTTGACTCTGGTTTGGATGAATTGTCAGTGAGGTCCCAGGATACCACTGTCCTGGAGACACTGTCCAATGATTTTAGCATGGACAATATCAGTGACAGTGGGGCATCCAATGAGACCACCAACGCCCTCCAGGAAAACTCACTGGCCGACTTTTCTCTGCCCCAGACTCCGCAAACTGACAACCCTTCAGAGGGCCGGGGAGAAGGCGTCTCCAAGTCGTTTAGTGATCACGGTTTCTATTCCCCCTCGTCCACACTGGAAGACTCACCATTGGTTGATGACCCCTTGGAATATCAGGCTGGTCTCCTGGTACAGAATGCCATTCAACAAGCCATAGCCGAGCAAGTGGATAGAGCCGTGTCCGAAACCAGCAAGAGTGGGACAGAGCAGCAGGGACCTGCAGCAGCTCTCGAGGGAGCCGGAACTGGGACTCCTGGCTCAGAGAAGCCTCAGAGCATGTTTGAGCCGCCCCAGGTGTCCTCTCCTGTTCAAGAGAAAAGGGAGGTGCTACCAAAGATTCTGCCTGCCGAAGACAGGGCACTCAGGGAAAAGGGGCCCTCCCAGCCGCCGGCGGCAGTGCAGCCCAGTGGCCCAGTGAACATGGAGGAGACCAGACCGGAAGGGAGCTACTTCAGCAAGTACTCAGAGGCAGCTGAGCTGAGAAGCACAGCCTCACTGCTGGCCACTCAGGAGTCTGATGTGATGGTCGGGCCCTTCAAGCTGAGGTCCAGGAAGCAGCGGACTTTGTCCATGATCGAGGAGGAGATCCGAGCAGCCCAGGAGAGGGAAGAGGAGTTGAAGAGGCAGAGGCAAGTATTGCAGAATACCCAGAGCCCCAGGGCAAAGAACGCCCCATCGCTGCCCACCCGAACATCGTGCTACAAAACCGCACCAGGTAAGTGAAGTGCGTGCCAGAGACAGATGCAGTGGACAGAGGTTGATGCCAGCTTACGTGTTTCTTTGTGGAGCCTCCTCTGTGTGTGGCTGGAATTCGTGTCAGGGGCACCGGCGTGAGGGTTTCAGCATCCAGGGACAGGCAACTGAAGTCAGACTGTCCCCGAGAAGAACCCTGGACCTGGATGGTAGGCCATTTCCCTGAGGGTGCACTTGCTTCTTCCTCATTGTTCTGCTCTGGGTTTGCTTTAGTAGAGAATTGTTCTCTTTTATTGGAAAGGACTACCTCTGGCTGAGGGAGGGACCACGTGTGGCGCAGACCCTGGCAGAGTGAGCCTACGTGTGGGCAGGCTTGGAGTCAGTAGCCTGACCCTTAGTGTCTGCGGTTAAATCAAACCCATGTGATTTGGTGGACATGCTCTGCTAACCCCTTCTAAATGCCAGGTCCCTTCCGAGCAATGACAGTCATGACCAGGTGTTGCAGACTGACCCATAGAAGATGTTTCTGTCCCTCTTCTGGATGATTGGATTTGTCTTCCTTTTAGTCATTGCAAAGAAATTGCTTTGGAATCAGGGGTGGTCTCATTCATTCTTGTCCTGTCTTGACCACATTTGGAGAAATTGAGTTACTCTATATAAAGGCAGGTCTTTAGTCCTTTCCCATTGCCTGGGCCGTCCCTTTCTTCGATGCTTTGTATAACTGGTTGATGTTACTAAATTATGGTGGTAATTCATGTTGCCACCATTATGGATTAACAGTGTGATGAGTCATTTTTATTTCCCGTTTGGGTATGATGGCAGTTGGAGTGCCACACATTCTACTCTGGGGAAGTGCCACTCAAAGTGTGGCCTGGGCTAGTCCGCAGACTGTTTGTTACCGGTCTACAATGAGAATCAGTATAGACAAGCATTTGACAATTCTTGTTGCAATTTGATATTATCCTCAAATCCAAGTGCGAAATTCTGTGCTTTTTAAAAGTACTGGTTCATGACAGACTGAGGGGGACACCTCTTTCACTGGAGACCATCTCAAAAGCCTGACCCTAACATCTACTTGCTGGCATTTCACTTGGTTTATCCAGATCTTAATCCCATCTTGACACTTGGCTTCCACCAAATCTACAGTGACTCAAGGTAACTCTTTTTTGATTATTAATGTTTTAGATTTAAAATAATCTCAATCTAAAGAAAAGCTTGCTAGTACAAATATCTTTTATTCTCAACCATTTGAGAGTAAATTGCCAACTTGATGCTCTATCATGCCCAATTTTGTAGAATATCTCTCAATTTGGATTTGTCTGTGCTTTCACATGAGTACATTTAAGTTATGCATATTTGGTAGGAATGCCACTGAAATGATGCTATATTCTTCTCACTATATCCAATCATGTGTCCCTTACAGATACTGACTTTTTTCACATGGTATTAATTTTGATCACTTGTTTGAAGGAGTGTCTGACAGGCTTCTAAAGTAAAATTACTGTATCCCTTGTAATTAATAAATATTCTTTGGGGAGTTACTTTGGTACCATGTAATCTTTATCCTACTCCTCATCAAACTTTATTCAGTTATCTATTTATGCCAGTGTGGTCTTGTGGATTCCTATTATATTCAGTGGGTTAGAATCCATTTCTATCATTTTTGTTCTTAATTTGTTTAGATATAGCTTATGGGAGCCCTTTCAGGCTAACTTCAGCATCCTTTGACATGAGGACAGCGCCCTCATTATTTTCTGGGCATGTCCTCACTTTCTGACACCACAAGATGTCCTAATCTCATCTGATACTTTCCTAACCCTGAAAGCAGCCATTTCTTCGAATAGCACTAATTCCTTTTAGTGGAGAATGGAATTTAGAAATCAAAATCTGGGAGCTTGGTGTGCTCATTGTGTTTGGATCGTCACTGGTCCCAGGCACTCTCAATAAACAGAATTAGAGAATATACACAGATTCCATCTGTCTCTCTGTCTATCCACCTACCTGCCTACCTATCTGTCTTGAAAATCACGAGGTCACCTTGATACCTTTAATCCTAATCTAATACCACGGGGTTCATATGCTCTCTGTGTTTGTAACTTCCTTCTTGACAGCAAAATACCTGGTTCCTACTACCCTCAGTGTATTTATTATTTGATCAATCCCTTCCTCACCTTATGTAACCAATCTCCTATTTTCCTTACCCACCTTGGGCTCTGATACCATGTGCCAGATCACCACTCTTCCCCTCCCGCCCTGTTACAACTCTAGCACAGCACTCTGGGTCACTGTGACTCCTCTCACCCCCACTGCAGACACCATCTTGTTGAACCGTCCCAGTGGGTTTTGGACTAAATTGCTCAAGAAAAAAAGAAAGCGAGGAAAGAGAGGAAAAGCATGGTGACTTTCTTGATATGATTTGTAATTCCTGTAGGTTACAGGGCAATGGTCAGCTGAGTGAGGCAAAGAAAACTTCCAAGGGCATTGTGTGTGTGTGTGTGTGTGTGTGTGTGTGTGTGTGTGTGTGTGTGTGTGCTTAGTAGAGATTGGTTGGCTTTCCCCAAAGATCCTTAGTTGTCAAGTTCACTTTAAATTTTTGTGGGCTAGGTTGGCCCAGAGATGCCAGTGGGCATTCCGTATCGTTTCCTAGAAAATGTTTTCATACCACTTGAATCCAGCCCAGTCAAAGGAACCTGCTTCACAAGTTAATGATGCTAAAGGGCCACAGAAGAACTTGAAGTCTAGTGGAGGAAGGCTCTTCAGGCATCTCGGCAACTTCTGCTCATATGGCTCTCCTTCAGTTATAGCTGGCTCTACCTGCCTAAGCCTCTCTTTTCATTATTTCATTATAAAACCTTCCTTAAAGTGCACGGGCTCAGTGGGTATTTTCAGTTTTCTTTAGTTTGCCTCTTAATTGCATCTTCTACTGTATTGCTCCTCTCCTTTATGACTAGCATGTGAAAAAAATAAAAACATTTCAGCACTTTCCCCTGTTGCCTGACCTGCTGTGGTCTCTTGGGGTTCCCCACCCAGGCTTAAAATAAGATAGGGTTTTGTGTTTGCCCTCAGCATCCTAGCAGTCCAATACCGATTTTCCCAGCACATACCTCTATTCTAAAGCTAATATCCTCCCCCATATTTCCTCCCAGAGGATTGATTCTACATGGTAATCCATCCAGGCAAGTCTCTGTGCTGCAATGGTCTAACTGTTGCACTGAACATAGTCATGATAATGATGCATGCACACCTCCTTCCTTCATGTTCATCTCTAAGTAGGTGGCAGGTCTTGCCAGAATTACAATATGGATTGAAAAAAACCTGAATACAGAATGTGATTTTCTTTCTGTCCATGCCTGGAAATGTTTGGAGTATTGCTTGGCTAGCCAACCTCCAAGTCTGTGTGATCAGGAAGGAGGCTGACGCATTGCTCTGAGCAGCCAAATTGGACGATTCATAGCAAGATTGAAATACTGGCTCCAATTTTGGTTTCGTGAGTGGAGATGACGCTGAGTTCCTACTGTGATACTCCACATCTCCCACCAGAAGAGGTGATTCAGCCGGTTTGTTACATGACTCAGCTTGATGATTTGATATTAGATGATGAAAAATATAATTTTTAACTTTTCCTCTGGTGGAGATCATGCTGGAAACAAGCTGGAATCCTAAAATCTAAGGGAAGTAGAATCAACTGAGAGCCAAGATGTCATCAGGAAAAACAAATCTGCTGATTTTTCCCAATGATTTCCCAAGTGTTGAAAAGATAACTTGTTTTTGCTTTTGGTTTCCTTGCCTTTCAAAGATGGAGAAGATATTTTTAAAAGGATACTGTCATTCTCAAAAGCAAGTTATCAGGAAAATTTATTTTGGAAATTTTATTGTTTTGGCTCTTACATGATTTTAAAGGAAGAAGTTTCACTTAAATAGGGTCGGTGTGACTTTTGCTCATACAGAGGTGAGCAAGGCAGATACAGTTCCTGCCCTTGGGGAACTTACAGTTCAATGAGGGGAACAGACAAAGATGGCAATTTCATGGCAGAGAAACATGAAAACCTATAGGAGCCCAGATCAAGGAAGATCACCTCATTGGGGGTATAAGGGAGGTCTTCACCATCCAAGCTTTGAACTGAAGGAGTAGAAAGAAGTTGGGTTTGGAGAAGCGGGGCAGTTGTTCCAATGAAAAGAAAGGGCATCTAAGGAGGTCCAAAAAGAAGGGAGAACTTGGTATGTTTGGGGTGCTTAAATAAGGTTAGGGTGAGTTAAAAGAAGAGATTAAAACAAAATAAAAGGAAGTTGGTTTGGAGCCAGACAATGAAGAGCTGCTTTAATGAGTCCATTCCACCAGCTTTTATTGAGCTCTTCCTGTGTACAAGAACGTCTGAAAGCATGTTGCCATCTTGACAAAGGCCATGTGTCATGTGAGAGGCCATATTCCCGAGAGTAAACACATGTGCGCCTTCTGTTGACAGTACCCAAAAGTAGAAGAGAAGAAAGGAAGCATTCCGGCAGGTGCCTTACTCTAAGTTGAAGGTAAAACCTACAGCACTGCTGTAGATACCCTTGAGGATCAAGTTTTAGAGGAAAACCCAAACTTTTTATTGAAGTTACGATTTGGATCTTTTCAAATGTCTTTTCATATTAAGCCTGTCAACACTGTAGTGCCTGTTGTCTATTATTAGATATCCTGGTTTCACTTCCAAGTTCTAGACATGACAGAAACCCAGCTCGTTAGGTGATGATTAGTTTTTAAATATAGTTTCCGTTTTCATGACATGTTGAACTGATCTACCAAGTCAGATAATTTGCCCAGGTGGGATGTTATGGGGAGTGGTAAAGCAGAAGGTGTGGATAGAGTTCCATAACTTGGAGTGTTATTCATGTCTTTTAATATGTGAAAAGATATGCTAGTTATACATCTTGTAAAGATACAACTTCCAAGGAGTTTCAACTTCTACTGTCAGTTTGAATTAAGATTCCACATGAGGTGACAATTACATTATTATAAAGATGAATGATCGGGCCGTTTTTCTTTCCCCTTCATTATCCTTTCAAATATCACAAAGTCCTGGACAGAAAAAAATATTTATGTCAGCACAGTATTCATGGAATAAAGGAGAGCTTGCTGGCTTTTTCCATGCAAAATTAGAACTGGGTGAGCCCAGGTCTCACTTGAGATGCCTTCATTGCTCCACAGTAGAAGACCTTGTATCAGCAGCTGGTAGGAACATTCTGTTACAGATGCAGGTGAGAACGGGCTCTCCTTCAGGGGGATCCAGTGCCTCCTTCCCTGCAGGTTGTACCAGCTATAGGGTCCAGCTGGCCTTGTGAAAGTACGAAAGCTTAATATGGAACATCTTGCAAAGCATTGTGCCAACTGCTACCATATTTCCTGAACATTCTCTGGTGACACAGGCCTAATCAGGGTACTACGGGTCAACAGGATCTTAAAGAGTGTACTATATTAGTTATTTCACACACATTTTCTCATTTTTCATTTGCTCATTTAATCCTCTCATCAGTCTCCTAAGATGTAATACAAATTAGCCAAGTCCTTGAGGCCAGATATATTCAGAATTTTCCTGATTTCAGAAAAGCCATAAAGTGTATAAGCTATCATTTAGAAAAGCAATATAAAGGGGTGCCTGGGTGGCTTAGTCGTTAGGCATCTGCCTTTGGCTCAGGTCATGATCCCGGTGTCCTGGGATCGAGCCCCACATTGGGCTCCCTGCTCAGCGGGAAGCCTGCTTCTCCCTCTCTCACTCCCCCTGCTTGAGTTCCCTCTCTCGCTGTGTTTCTCGCTGTCAAATAAATAAAATCTTAAAAAAAAAAAAAACAAAAAAAAAAACAAAATAGATTTCTGCTGTAAAACTTAGGAAGACTTAATTACATTAAGTGAGATAAATAAAGCCTAAGAGGAGCCTCATGTCAGATCTTGTCAGGTTTTGTTGGCCAGATACGTTAGGACCTGGTTTTCAGAGCTTTGTTTGGATTTTGAAACTAGACAGAAGACAATGTGGACCTATAATATTATTCCCTTTTCAAAGAATTAATACCACAGCCAAGAGAGACTAACCTGTCTGAAGTCACTCAGCCAGGAAGTGGGGGAGCCAAGTTCAGACTCAGGCTCATTTGATTCTGAAGTCCGTATTCTTCCTGTACCTTTTCCTGTCCTCTGCAGAAACTGTCCCTCTGCCCCGGAGGTCTGCAAGGTGTGTAGTAACATCTGCCCTCCCCAGCCAATGGTGGTTGAGCTCAGTCTCCTCCCACCTTCTCCCAGTCTCAGTCTGACTCCTCCATTGTCCTGGGACCTTGCTGCCCCCCTGCTTTTTGGAACTACTATGGCTCAGAAATCCCTTGTTCACCATGATCGGGGTGAATGAGTTTGCTCCCGGAGGCCATGAGACAGTGCTGCGCTAGTGACCCTGAGTGGTTCCAGAACTTAACTCCAGTGCCCCAAGTTACAATGGGCAAAATTGCTGGTGCTGTCCAAAGATCTGAGCAGGTGGCGGAGGGGACAAGCGTGGTCTGTGTAAGCTCTCTAGCCTGATGGCTCCCGAGTTCTTCCTGAGAGTTCGTTCCCCAGAAAGAAACACAGCCATTCACTCCAGAAACAGGCCCATTCTCTGAAATCGTTGGAAGGACTGGGTACTCAAACAGGGAATCAATTTCTTAGTTTGAGGATGAGCAGGAATGAGTGTTCATTCCATTAACCAAACATGTTTGATAGAGCCGACCGTGTTGAATGGTTGTCACTGAGCACCGTGACAGCTTTCCACTCTTTTCTTTGCTCAGGGTTGATCCCTCTGCCTTGGACCAGAAGCTCCCTGCGTTTTACTTCATCTGAACCCAGCAAATATGTTCTTTTTTTTTTTTTTTTTAGATTTTCATTATTTATTTAGTTAGAGAGCACAGATGGGGGGCTCAGCAGAGGGAGAATCTCAAGCAGACTCTATGCTAAGTGCAGAGCCCGACATGGGGCTGGATCTCTTGACCCTGAGATCATGACCTGAGCTGAAATCAAGAGTCAGATGCTTCACCAACTGAGTCAAGCCAAGTGCCCCAAATACGTTCATTTTTAAAAATGTGTGGCATTTGGGAAAGAATGGTCAAGAAAAGGCTAGATTGAAGGAATGTATGGCAAAGGGTGAGAGTAGGTGATGAAAGGAGGGCTTTTCAAATTACAGAATTCAAAGTTCTTTTTTGGACATTCTCCTCCAAGGTCTGAAAAGAACAGCTGCCATGGTTAAACCTGTCAGCCTCACTCCTGAGAAGATAGGGACCTCCTGTCTTCCTTCCATGCAAAGTCTATGGGGTGTAGCTTCTGGGAGGAAGAACTTTGGAAAAGGCACTACATTCTACATTCCATGGGTTTGGTTCCCTTCTGTAAGCAAGTTCTGCTGTCACTGCTCTTTGTGCGGGTCTTCTGAAATATTCAGCATGTCTGGGTTGCCAATGGGGCTCTAGCTTTTCAGGGGCCACCTCAGAGTATCCTTGCTTCTTACCCTTGACCCCTGTGTGTGGCTACTCCACGCTCCAAGTTAGAGCGGCTTCCGAAAAATCAGACTCCCAAAGCCTGCCAAAAAAGATGTCATCTTGAGCTGAGAAAGAAAAGATGAATCAAAGGACCTAATTCTTATAAGATCCCTGCTCTACCCTTGGTAAGAAATATGAGCTAATCAAAGCCAGGCGTGGGAACAGGATGTCCTCTGTGATTGCTGGAGTCCAGTCAGGATATGACTACGTCTCTTACTAGCCTTCATGACCTGCTGTTACTTCTCTCAGGGGATTGGCATTTTGGATCCATTTGATCTTTGTGAATACACTACTTAAGAGGTGGGCTAACTAGGGGCAGTCGGGGTGTGTGTGTAAGACATGCCATTCAAGCACCAAGGAATATATACTGTATTTCATGCCGTGATATTTTATTTCTTATGACTTTCCCTGTAAACTTCAAAGGTTTCCCAAAACTTGTGCGTCTGACCGCATAGGTATTTCCAGCCTGTCTTTACTTCTCAAGTATAAATTCATACCTTCTATAAAAAGAAAAACTAGTCAAGGGAAATTAGGTGCCTACATTTGTCCCTGGCTTTGTGTCTACAGTTCAGATCCTGACTCCCCTGCTTGCTAACTGTGTGGGTGACTTCACCTCTATAAACCCCTGTTTCCTCACCCGTGAAATGGGAATCAGATAGAACAGATCTCATCAGTAAGTTAGAACCGTGCCCAGAACACAGAAGTCTCCTCTAAAAAGACTATTTTGTGGTTATTATAGTTACTGATATGTTTTGAGAAAAGGCCTGGAATACCTTACAGAATTACTTATAAGGTTGTTCTTCTATAGCTACTGCAAAGCTAAAATAAATGTCAAAACATATATTATAAAGTCTCTTTCTATTCCCAGCTGGTGCATTTTCATGTTTACTTCATTAAAATTAAAGTCTCAAAATCTGAGTTCAGGAATTAGTTTTCCATTGTCAGTTGTGATTTTAAAAAATACAGAGTTAGAGGGCAATCAAATTGCAAGACCATAAAAATGTTTCCTTTTTTCTTGCCCTTTTGGGGGGGGGGTTGGTAATCATCACACAGTTGCACCCACCATGTTGGTGGAAATACGTCTAACAGAAAGATCTTGGTGGGAAAATTGCTACTTGCCATGATTTTCATTCTTCCTGTTTTAACTAATTTTTTTTTTTTTTTTTTTTTTTTTTTTTTTTTTTTTTTTTTTTTTTTTTTTTTTTTTTTTTTTTTTTTGCTTTTTTGGTCTTACACTCTGCTTCCCCTAGAAAGAGCAGAGCTCTTTCCTTCTAGAGGTTTCACCTTCCAGTCCTGTTCATAGGGGATGACCCAATATCAGCAACTCATCCAACGCCCTGACCTTTAAGGAATAATATTTGAAAATTTATCAGACTTGTTTCACTAGGCAGGACTATATTTCTCATGTGTGAGCTGGGCTGACCATCTGAAGATTCATGCCATTACATTTTCCCACCCCTGCAGCCTTCAGAAAAAGAGATGAAAGGACCAGGGACCAGCCCTTGGTATGTGGGTCACAGCTGGACCCCCACCAGCCCTGTGCCCTGGATCTGAGAGGCAGGATATTCCCTTTTACTGGGAGGAAATGAAATTGAAAATACAGGCCTGAGCTCATTTCTTTCTGAGGACTTGTGACACAGTTGGCTGTCTTAGATCTTTGCAGTCTTACCCCATGCTGCATGAAGAAAGGAGGTCATTGAAGGAGGCCTGCCAAGGCATGGCATCTGGTGGGTGTCTTTGTACAGTTCGGTTTGTTTTTTAAGTAAGAGTGGGTGATGGCTTTTTCTTTTCTTTTGAGAAATGTCGAAACAAAGGGTTTTTGATTTAAGAACTCTGACACCATAGCTATGGAATATAATAATCCCCCAAATCATAGTGCTTGGCCAAAATAATTTTCTAGACTTTTGGAACCCATATTCTTGGCCTGTTTGAAGTGAGCCCTGTCCCTACAGAAGGAAGGACTGGGCTGTCAGGGGTGGTGACCACTGTGTGCTCTGAGGATGTGCAGCCCTTGCTTGGGTTCCTCGTTCTTCTGTCTGCCACCCCCTCCCCCAGGCAGCATGGCTCATCACAGATGACCAGGGAAATCTTTCTTGCCTGGAAAATCCAGAAGTGCAGCCAAGGCATGGCTTTCTCTCAACCAGAAAATGGTTTAACAATTTATAGTAATAGTTATCTATAATGATAGTTTCTTTAGGGGGTGCCTGGGTGGCTCCGTGGGTTAAGCTTTTGCCTTCAGCTCCAGTCATCATCTCAGGGTCCTGGGATCCAGGCCTCAGGGAGCTTGTTTCCCCCTCTCTCTCTGCCTACTTGTGATCTCTCTCTCCCTCTCTCTGTCAAATAAATAAATACATAAATCTTTAATAATAGTTTCTCTATAAAACAGAAACAGGAGACACAAATTCATGTTTTTTGGTGTTCCACTCATAATGGGACACAGCATTTACTAATTTGGAGTGAGATTTAGTTGCCCGCTCTGCTCCAAAGTCCACCTCGCACACCTGCAACCTTTGAGGGCCACTGTCGCAGATGTGAGTGGTGCTGATCGGAGGCCCGGGGGAGGCGGGGGGGAGCATGTCAGCTCATCAGTGAGGTGGAAGGGCGTGAGGATTGCCTTGCGCATGAAGGTGAAAGCAGGTAGCTTTATCTACTTTTCTCAGCATGGCTAATAATATTTAAAAGAATGTTTTCCTGGTTTGTTTAATATTTTTAAATTAATTCATGCCATTATAAACAAAAACTGGAAAACAAAGAATAAAGATAAAAATAAAAGTGGCTCATAATCTAACCTAGTTAGGATTTCTGCCTAGTTTTCTGCAGGTACATACGTGCATGGAGGATAATATCGGGTTTGTATGTGTATGAATGTCCTGATGCTGCTGAGACAAATCCTCACAAATGTAGGGGTTTTAAACAACACGAATTTATTATCTTATGGTTCTGGAGGTCAGAAGTTTATAGTATGTCAGCTGTGGATTGAGTTGTATTCCCCTCAAAATTCATAGGTTGAGCCCTAACCCCCAATGGAGATGAGCACTTTGTGAGAGGTAATTAATGTTAGATGTGTTAGATGAGGTCAGAAGGGTGGGGCCTTCATGACGGAGTTAGTGCCCTTCTGATAAGACACCGGAGAGCTAGCTGTCTGTCTGTCTCAGCCATGGGAGGACGCAATGAGAGGTGGCCATCTGCAAAATAGGAAGACAGTGCTCACCCAAACCCAACCATGCTGCCACCCTGATTTTAGACATCCAGCCTCCAGAACTGTGAAAAAATAAGTTTCCATTGGGTAAGCCACCCTGTTCGGGCTGTACTTTGTTAGGGCTCCTCAAGCCGACTGAGACAGTGTCTGTGTTAGCAGGGCTGTGTTCCTTCCAGGCGCTCTTCCAGGCTCCTTCCCTTTCCACTCCAGAGGCGGCCTGCACTTCTTGCCTGCCGTCTTCACAGCCAGTAGCATAGTGCCTTCAAGTCTGTCTCTCTCTCTGACCCTCCTGCTTCCCTCTTATTAGGCCCCGGTGGTTACATCAAGCCCGAGCAGATAATGCAGGACCCTCTGCCCCCCTCAGAATCCCTAACTTCAGCACACCCACAGAGTCCTTTTGCCATGAAGGCAACATCTGGGCAGGCTTTAGGGATTAGGATGTCGCTGTCCTCATGGAGGCTCTCATTTTGCTCCCACAGGACCGTTCATCACATTGCATGGAGTACGGTTTTACCAGATGTCACACGTGCACTTTTGCTTTCTTGCGCACAGCAAGTAAGTGACAGAGCAGGATTTGAACCTGGCAGTCTGGCTCCAGAGCCTGTACTCTTGAAGCCCTGCAGTAGATCTGCTTTTAGAACTTGTTTGTTTGGGGTTTTTTTCATAATACATTTTGAGTATTTTCCCATGACCTTAACTATTCCTCTAAATTTGAGAAACTAAAACATGATTTGTGATAACTAAATAATACCTCATCATCTGAATAAGTCAACACTAATTTAACCAGTCTCCTATGGTCAGATGTTCTTTGTTGTTTCCACATGTATTGTTACATAAAGATACGATGGTAAAAATGCTTGCACATAAGCTTTGTATCTCTACTTAATTATTAACTGAACTTGTGGGAGCCGGTTAAGCTAACTGGTATACATCAGAGAACAGTATTTCACAAACTGTTTTCTTTGAGATATTGATAGGGATTTTATGAAATGAGGTTCTCTGGCTAAATGAATTTGAGAAATACTACACGCCCATGCTTGAATTAGTGATTCACAATCGCAGCATCACTAAAACCTCGAAGAAGTCCTCTAGTAAAGAAATCCATTTCACTTTATTTTTAAAGCTTTCTTTAATCTAGTGTTTATCAGTGACTCTTTGTTTAGCAGCTAGTAGGACCTTGCAAACAGCCAAGTGGGGTTGCTTACCTTCAAACACCTTTAAGAACTTATTAAGTTTCAAATTACTCTAGATGAGTATTTACCCAAAGAATATGAAAACCTAATTCAAAAAGATATATGCAGCATTTTTTGTAGCATTATTCTTACAATAGCCAAACTAGGGAAGCAACCCAAGTGTCCACTGATAGATGAATGAATAAGGAAGATAGTGTGTGTATATATGTGTACACACACACACACACACACACACACTGGAATATTACTCAGCCATCAAAAAGAATGAAATCTTGGCATTTGCAACAACATGGATGGATCTAGACGGTGTTGATGCTAAGTGAAGTAAGTCAGAGGAAGACAAATACTGTATGAGTTCACTCATATGTGGAATTTAAGGGACAAAACAAAGGAACAAAGAAAATAAGAAACAAACAAAAAAAACCAGACTCTTAACCTACATAGAGAACAAGCTGATGGTCACCAGAGGGGAGGTGCGTGGGGGGATGGCTTTGAAACAGGTGATGGGGATTAAGAGTATAATTATCATGATGAGCACCGAGTAACGTATAGAATTGGTGAATCACTATATTGTATACCTGAAGCAAATGCGACACTTAACTAAGTTGGAATTTTAAAAAATAACTAATAAGTAGATAAAGTTACTCTAGATGGAATAGTTTGAATGAAATCATGTTTATGAAGAGAAGTTGAAAATGTCTCCTACCCCACACTGAGAATTCCTGCCTGGTTTTATTCCGTTGGTTCCTTATGTCAAATGTCCTAGAACTCACATTGCACCTGCTCGCTGCTCTGTAAATGTCAGGGACCAGCCTTTGGCCAAGACCAACGCAGGTGTGCCCCGAGATCTGCATGATGCTTTCTGTTGATGCTGTTTCACAGGGACAGTGACAGATGTCCTTCAAGAGAGCTACTTGGTAGAGTATGCAGTCCAGATGAGGAGCTAGACAGTAGGATGTCTGTCATTGAAAGCAGCTACCATCAGCTAGTCAGTAGTTCACTAAGTGAATGAACAATGAGAGCGAGTGCGGATGGAACATGTTGGCACCAGGAGGCGCTGTGTGCGATGTGCGCCAGTGAGCACCAGAGATAACCATCACTGTTCCATAGTTGGAACTGTACCAGCTTGGCCGGGGAGGAGGGTGGGGGGGATGGGGTGTGAGGGCAGGATGGTTGGAGATCACAGGGCCCAGCAGGCCAGCAGAAAAGCCCAGCCAAGCTGACTTGCCCTGATCCCAGCCAGACTGATGGTCAGGAGTCTGGGGATGGGTTGTGGTGTCTCCTTTCTCTGGGCGAACCATGACAGCTTCCTTTGAGGCTCTGACATGGGGTTTTTAATCCGAAACCTGTTCTCTCAAAGACCTCCCAACTTTTTTGAAAGTGGCAGTTCCAGACCCGCTCAGGCGTCTTTCTTACCTGTTACTCATGTGACCTCTAGTGGCTAGAACCGGTAACAGTTGCTCCGGGGATGGGTTGGTTTTGCTGGAGTATTAAGAATAAGCAGGAAAATGTCTTTTGTGTTTGATACTTGACTATTTCTCTATATTACCCCTTCGCCCTTTTTGTGATTCTCTTTCATCATACATTCCATCATCTAATTTAGCCATAATCAACACAATTTGCTTTCCAGACCAGACCCAACTTTGTTACTCTCGCTGACATTAACTAGGGTTGGCATTAGCCTCTGAGTCTCTGTGATCTAAACCATTCACAGATGTCATGGCATTGACCCTGACTATATCCCAGGGTTGGTGGAAGGATCAAATGACATGAAGCCTAGACCAAGATGACTGTTTCATGGCTTTGAGGAAAACATTTGAACTCTTTCCTCAGATTCTTTACTGGGAATTTTGTCGCAGTCCACAAGCATTTAATAAGTGACTGCTACATATATGTCACAGTGTACTTATTGGTTCATTCAACAAACGTGAGCCCCTGCTTTGTGCCAAATACCCAGTGGGTGCTGGGATCCAGCAATGACCGGGAGAGACAAGGTCCGGCTCTAATGGAGTTTACATTCATATGAGTTAAGAGATTCATAAGGGTTGACAGGATCCCTATCCTGGGTTGACATTATAGCTTAACTGAGGAGAAAAGCTTAAACAGCCAGGTATGAGACAAGTCAACAAGGCTTTCAAGGAAGTAGAAACAAAGTGCTATGAGCCAGGGGTCCTACTGTGGTATGTGTGAAAGGGTGAACTTAGATCAGTGAGTATGGACTCTACTTTCTAAAAGGTTAATACTGGAGAGGTGACTGCTGGGAAATTATTTGGGCACCCGTGAAGTCAGTTGGAAAATGGTCAACCTGATGATTTGGTGACTATTTCTAGCTCTAGAAGAGTTGCAAAAATCTTATGCAGAATATACCATTGAAATTGCTCATTCTCCCTCAGTATACATATTGTTTTTTGAGACTGCAAATAGATAGAAACTAGATTCATTGGAATCTCACTGTTTTAAATACTAACTTTATAAATATAACTTAGTCCTTATATCAACCGTGTGAGGTAGGTACGGCTAGCATCATACCCATTTTATAGATGAAGACACTGAGATAGAGAAGAAAGAGTAACTTGCCCAAGGTTTGGCTGCTAAGTATTGGACTCAAACCCAAGTGGCTAGCTCCAGAGCTGCACACTCACCACTATGCTGTATAATGTCTCAAGGCTTCATTTAAGAAGTCAGTGGGAATTTTTAGAGAGACATACTAATCATTCAGGGGTGATACTACGTAAGGTCTAGGGTTGTTTTAAAATATTTCAGAATGGAAAGAGGAAGGATAGATGGAGAAGGTGTGGTAAAATGGTTGCTAACTATTTAATAATATAGTTGATGGGTCTATAGGTATCATGATAGCATTCCCTGTTTCCATAATAAAAAATAGAATCCATTGCTAGTAAATCTGATGATTTTGAAATGTTAATTGCCTTACTGTCAATACCAAAAGACTTTTTATTAATGAACTGGGTAATTTAGGTCAAGGCAATGAGGTTCACTAAGTTATAACGGAATAGTAGGTCTGCAGATAGAGTGCTCTGTGTATTAAAAACCACCTTACACCTAATTTGCTAAATACGATGGCCATATGCCTTTTTTTTAACCAATAAAGATGGATCCCCTTGCCAAAAATATTTGACAGAATAGCAAAATGTTTGAGTTAGAAGGGACCACAAAGACAACTTCTTCCCAGATTCTTTTTATAACTAGGAAAGTTGAAGCTTGGACATCTTAAGTGATCAGCCCAAGATAAGAGTGGAAACATGAAATGGTTGTCTACGGTCAACACAATGATGGAAATGCAAGAATGAAAACCTGGGTTTTCTGAACTCTAGAGGGTGGGGAGGGTATCCATATCCTATCAAAAGGAGCTATACCTAGAAAAGGACTATAGCAGCCCACATGGAGACATGGTCCCCAGATTTCACTTGTGACTGTGGCTTCAACAGTTGCCAAGTTAGAAGTCTAGGGAGGAAGAGGGAAAAAACATGAGCCACCTTCCGCTTGGGAATGAAAGGGGTCAAATGGGTCTGTTTCCACCCCTGCTCATTTCCAAACTTTTAGACTCAAATTATTTGTGTGTTTCCTCTACATTCTTTGTTCACACACCCTATCTGTATCTCCCATGATGGGCATAGTTGGAAAAATCATGGCTGTTGCACTTGAAGATACTTCTCAGAGGTGCATTTGGGGATCTGGCAATGAAACCCACCCCACGATGGGCCAGAAGTCAGGCCAGGCATTTCCCAGGAGGGAAGAATGCAGACGGTCTTAACCAAAGTGTCTGGAGTTATTACAACATCATAGCTGACCTGATGTCCTTATCCTGAGGATTCTCGTAGGGCACTTCAGCAGCTAAAATCTCACCTTTTCCAAGTCTGGTGCATGCCTTTCTACAATACCCAACCTGCCTTTGTTGGTGTTCCAACCCTAAGGTCTGAGTCTCAAACCATAATGCTCTCAGGGCCCTGGCAGGTAAGGTCAAGAATGAGGCTTGCCAGTGTACGACGGGTGACCTGGAAACAAGCTTGGTTCTCATTCGTATGTCTTGTAGTCCTGTGCTGTCCATGCAGAAAGGCTGAGCAGGTCCGCTGCCCACTGGTGGCTTTCTGAGGAAAGCAAGAGACCTGGAACCATCGCCAGCTCCTGGGACCTCAGCATGGTGTCCCCTTTGCAGAGCCTCTTTTCCTCCACTGTAAAACGTGGGTTTCAGAGGCTTGGTAGCACCGCTGGCAGTCAAAGTCTGTGTTCTGTGACAGAGGACGCGTGCCCACAGCAGAGCCAGTGTCTGTGTGACAGTGCATTTCCAAAGTGCGTGCACGCCTCCTCGGTCTCACTGGCTTTGCAGGACTGGTGTCCTTGAGGTCTTCGTTGGGTGGTTTGTGACATCATCTTTAACCTTTGGTCCCTGCAGTGCGGTGACCTGCGGTTAACTACCGTTCCAGTAGCGCTCTCTGTCAGAGGTTGCTTTTTGCCAGTGTTCTTTCTGGAAGCACTCATGAGCAGACAAGCTTAGAAAGGGTGTTCTCTTCGTGTTGTTTCAGGGAAAATAGAGAAAGTCAAACCTCCTCCATCCCCCTCACCTGAAGGCCCCAGCTCGCAGCCTGACTTAGCCCCTGAAGAGGCTGCCGGATCCCAGCGGCCCAAGAATCTGATGCAGACCCTCATGGAAGACTATGAGACACACAAATCTAAAAGGCGTGAGAGAATGGATGATAGTAGTGTAAGTTTTTCCTCCTTTACTCTTTCACTTCTCTGAGGGCGAACGTCCGTGCGGCATGCGGTTCAGGCACGGGTGTGTGTGCTGTGGTCTGGTCAGCGTCCTGGCTCGGAAGCCATTTAACATGCCTGGAGTTGGGTTTGGGTGTTTTGCTCAGAAATGTGGATCATACAATGAGCGGGTCCTTTTGCTGCTGAGTGTAGCTGGAACCCACCGGTGAGGCTTGTGCAGAGGATGTCTGGCGTGTAGAAAAATAGACGTAAGGACCACGCAGGCCAAAAACCCCCCAAAATCATCTCCAGGTACCAGGGAGCCGATCGCTACCATGGCTGGCCCGACCCATAGACGTTTTATTTCTCTGAAGAACTCTGACAAGGCCGTCCCTCTACTGTCTACTCGGAGCAATTCCCCATAAATGTGACGCAGTGTGCAGAAGGCTGAGTGCGTTTGGGGCTGTTACCAAGCGTGTGTGCACAGTTTGGCAGGAAAGAGCCATTGAAAATGACAGTTAGAAACCACAGGGCTATGCCGCAACCCTCAGTTCCCAAGGTCTTTGCACATGACAGTCACATGAGCCATAAAGGAAATCATCTGCTCTAGCATTTCTTTCTCCAGCCAGAGACCTGACGGTTGTTTTGCACAGTCTCCCCAGCCAGGAGCCCAGGGACCAGCCTCGGGGGCCCATGCCGACCTCCTGGGAGTCTGGTGGCCTCAGTCTCATACCATTTATCAAAGTGGTCATCCCCCATTCCCACCCAGTTACACCTAGGTCATAAATAGCTTGGGTGCATTGAAGACACCGCCCAGTTTACCTGGACAGCGCTGGTTTATGCGTGGGCTCTTGGTGTAATTTTTAACAGCAGGCCACTTGGAATCACCATTTCAATACCCTGATTACCCCTCATTTACTCAACCAAGTGACAGCCTCCCGTCTAGGTTTTTCTCAATGAAACATTTTGTATAAGGAAGAAATCTATTGACTAACCAGTCTGTTAATAGCCCCAGATCTTGGATTCAGATCCAGGAGTTTTGCACTGTTCTTGATATTACAAGAGAACTATGTTTGCTGTTGTAGGAAACTCTTAGAAACAGAGCAAAATCTACCCAATTCATTATATCCTCTATACCCAAAACCTCAAAAGCCTACTCAGGTTGCTTCGAAAGCACGTAAGTGACCATCAGCCAAACTTGATTTTAGTGCCACCTGTTAGTTCTTCCCTTAGATTTTTTAATTCAGGGGATCCTTTCTGCTGTTTCTACGCCAGTCACAGGGGAGTGTATTGAAGTTTCCCTGTAGAAATGAACAAACTTCATTGCTTTTCCAAGCTGATCTCTGGCCCCTTCTTTAATCAGCTCTTCCACCAGAAGGATAATCATAGGGAGCCAACAGATTGCTTGATATTTGACTGTGAACCTGGCTTCCCTGCCCCCCAGCCTGGTAGTCCTGTTTTCCTGGTGCCATTACCATACACTATTCTGAGGGGGAAACGTGGCTTCCCAGCTCCTCCCCTTTTTGGAAGCCGTGCCTGGCTCACCTGAATCCAGTGTCCTGTGACACAGACACCTGCCAGGATTCTTTCCAGTAAGCCACTGGGTGGCACTGGGAGTCCCTCATGCACACTCAGGACAAACCTTGTGTTTGCTCTGAGGAAGTGGAGAGTTCTTTCTGACTGGAAAGAAGAGAATTCTTACTTGCTTGCTAAGGAAAAGGAAGACCTAAAACCAAACCAGGGCCGTTGGAATGTATGTGTAGTGGTATGGTAGACACGTGGTCTCACGGAGCCTGAAGGACAGAAGAACGAAAAGACAGGAACCAAGGGAAGCTACGCCTATAGTTTTCACGAGTGGTTTTTGCCAACCCCTGAGAAAAACATCCTTGCCATTTAGACAGATTCATTTGCCCACCCTGGAGCAGCAGTGGTCTCTGGAGTCCTGTCCCCAGCTCATTTCCAGCTTAGATCTTCGCACTTTATAAGAGAATTGTATGCCGGACCGGAAGGAGGCCACTGTCTCCTGGATCCCCTGCCCGGGGATGGTGTGGGGTGAGCTGCAGTATTTGGTGGCCTCTCTCCTGTCCCGGAGCTGGCCCTCTCTCCTGCTGGAAACAAAGTGATGGCTCAGAAAACGACGGAAGATGAGAAGTTCAATCCCAACTCTCTTTTGGGATATCTACCCACAAGTCACTGCATCAGGGGTCTTATGTTACCTGTGGATATCCTGCTCCTTTCGCAGTTGTTGAAAAAATCAGTAACAAGGAACTGGGGAAAGGTCCCTTTTCTTGAGAAGTGACCCCCACATGGCCACGCTTGTTTCCAGCCCTGACCTTGAGTGGGTTCCACCTGCTGGATTTCTTGCTCTGTGTGATGTGGTCACCAAGGAGTGTCTCTGTGCTCAAGGCTTCGGCCCGGCCCCACTGACTAAGGGACCCCTCAGCTAATTTGGGGGTAAGGAGGTTGCCTTCTCCACACTTACCCCCTTACCCTGGCTGTTTACCAGCCTTCACGAATTAGAAAAAGGCATCTTTTTTCATCTTCTGGGATGCACCCCTGCCCCACCACGCTCTGAGGGTGCAACCCCACCCACCCCCTCAGCCTAGTGCTTCTGTGCCCTGCGTGTATCACACAGCCAGATGCACAGTCCTGTTCTGATTATGGGTTGCTCTTATCTGGAAATGTTTTCTTTGTGGAAGTGTCCC
Source organism: Spilogale gracilis (assembly GCA_004023965.1). NCBI lineage: Eukaryota > Metazoa > Chordata > Mammalia > Carnivora > Mephitidae > Spilogale > Spilogale gracilis. The sequence goes on from PITA01004698.1 coordinate 43,541, forward strand.
CTTATCTGGGCCTGATGCCATCTCTGGTCCATCATGTAACACACGATGGACTGATGAATCATAGTTTCCTGAAAAGTTCCCTGATGCCCTTGCAAAGGAACAATATTGAGGCAAAAGTGTTTTTCTAGCCAGTTGTTTCCTGAGCCTCAGAAGATGATGGGTTCTTGAGTCAGTGATGCTCTTGGACGGGTTGGTGGATTTGCTTTCCCTTTCTTGATTGAAGAGATACTGGCCTGCATCCAAATCACAGTCTCCAATAGGCATTTGGCCCCAACCCCGCTGCTAGCATAGGATCTCCTCTTGGTGGATTTTTTACTCTTTCTCTTACTCCCCAAATAGTTACAGAGACGTCTTTCAGTCATCCCTGCATGTCTAGGAATAAGAAAGGCCTCACTTTCCTCCTGGGTTAAGTCAAAGCTGGGGGCTAGCAGTTAGTGCTTTTCTAAGAATTCCTTGCACACATTCCCCCTCAAACCGAGACAGCCCTTGGCCATACTTACTCTCAGGGAATGGATGAAGGAGGCCTGTCCTATGCCCCACACCGCAGTCTCCATGGGAAGCTTAGCCATAATCAAGGATGTTTTGTGCTGCCCAGATTTCTCCTAGCTGCTCCTACCCTGTGGGGTACAAAAAGAATTCATCAAACCCGAGTCATCAGCCTGACCATTACAGGACTGTAATATTTAGTGCTACACATTAGGAGCAGTTAATGACCACAAATGTATGACCCCACCCAACCAGTCCATGGATGCCAGCGGCAGAGACTGCCCAATGCTTCCATTGTCCTAAGCTGTGTGAATGCAGGGTCATTACCATAATTCCAGAGGGGGCTGCCCAAAGCCCATTCTTCTATGTCCTTTCCCTTAGCTGGCCCGTTGTGTTCTTGTCTTGCAGAGACTTTGAGTTTTCCAGAGATCATAGGGTCTTTTTATTTCCTGCATGATCACCCCACTGTCAGGAACCCCAAAGTAGTGACGAGGATGGCTGTGTGCCCTCCCTAGGCAGTGCCATCCACAGCTCGGCTCACAGAATCTGACCCCCACAAATCTTGCATCCAAACCCAGTCCTGCCTGTGCTTTGGGTCTTCTTTTGGGGGCACAGTGGGCTACAAGACTGCTGTGGGGCTCAAAGGAACTACAGGAAGAGAAGAGGCTGGCTGGTTACAGATTCTAGCAAATCCAATATGGCCATGAAAGACCCTGCTGGTGGACAGCTGTTTGCGTACGGGATGACGCGGGGGGTGGGGAGGGGGTGGGAGGGAGAATTCTTGTTAATTCAAAGCATAGAAAATGGAAGCAATGAATCTTGAATTAACAAAGTATGGCTTCTCTGATATTTTTATTAATGAATAGCAGGGTATCTACGTCTCCAAAAGATAGATTTTAAAATAAACTAATATCAGATGAAGCGAGTCTGGCCTGGGTGTGTGATGGTCACGCGATGTTCCTTCCCCTCCTGCCCACCCCCAGCGTGGTGCCGGTTTCCAGCTGGGGGGTGTTGTCTCTGCGGTGTACTAACCCTGCTCTTTTCCCTCCCTGCCAGTACACCTCTAAGTTACTGTCTTGCAAGGTGACTTCCGAGGTACTTTTCCATTTGTTTGTCTTGGTGTTCCTGCATGCCCGACCCAGTGCATGCTCTTGTGTTTTGCCATTTCCTGATGTGTTCAAGGAGATGAGCAAGGAAGCAGCTCCCCTCCGTGTTTCCTTCTTCCAGCCTTTTCAGAACTGGGGACTCTGGGGACTGCCTGGAAATGTTGGGGTACATGCAGCGGGTCTCCTTGCTGCTGGGCATTGCTCTCATTGCTGTGCTGTGTGTCGGGCTGGAGAAGACCATGCCCTGCCCGTGGGTCTGGAAGGGGTTTGCATTCAAGGGCACAAATGTTAGTTTCTGCAGGCACTGCTAGCAGAGGTACTCTGGTTTGGTTCGAAAACAGTGCAGCTGAAGAGGACTGAGCTGTTGATCCAGTCTTTTGTTTCCCCTAACACAAATCTAGAGAGCTCCACTTCATAGCCTCAGGATAAATTGTCCTAAAAGTGAACCATCCCTCTGCCCACTGTCCACTCCCCTCCCCACTCTCATCTTTAAACCTGGTTTCTATTTGTTTGTTTGTTTAGTTTTTTGGGAAGCTCCTTAACTTAAGCATTGCATTTCCAAGTTTCCTCCCTTCTACAGTTTCCTTTTACACAGATTTCAGTTATATTTGTGCTATGAAAAGTTACAATATTTTTTGTTTTCCTGTAATTTTTAAATATTTTTCCTTTTTTTTTTTTTTGCTATGGGAAAACACAATGTTTTTGTATTTTTTTCTTTAGAATTTTATTATTTTTAAAAGAGTTATTTCAAACATACAGAACTGTAGGGAGAATCATTCATTCATTCTGGGACACCCCAGGCCCTCTTCAGGTCCCAGAACCACAGCAGCCAACAAAACCAGATCCTGATGTCATAGAGCTGGCATTCAGATGTTCCAGTGATAAGCGATAATGAAACAATTAAACCCACCCATTCAGATTTGACCATGCTTATCATTTCCTAATATTTGCTTACTATTTTAAATTTTTTAACAGATATTAATAATTAATACCAGTAATATTAATTTTGCAAATACCATTCAACTCCCCTTATTTCTCTCCAGTCCCCATTTCTCTCTCTCCTGAGAGGTAACTTTTCTTCAGTTTACTGCTAATCATTTCTGTGCATGTTTTTATATTTATATTTCATATGCTGTCTACGTGGGTAACATCTTGGTTTTTGCATGCCTTAAAACTTTCTGGAAGGATATCACATTGTAACATCCTGTGCTCCTTACTTTATTCTGTCTACATTGTTTTTAGACGTGTCTACCTTGTTACTGATGGCTCTAGCTCATTCATTATATCTACTGAATTGTATCCCACTGAACGAATATATCGCTATTTTTTCATCCTCCTGTTGATGGAAATGTTGATTGTTTCTCTTTCTTTGTTTCCTTTTTTTTTTTCCAATTACAAACAACGTTTCAGTGAATGTTATGTGTGTATCTCTTTGCATAAGCTCTGGAAGAATTTAGGAGGGAAGGTACTGGTTAGAGGACTTTTATTTATATCTTCGCATTCATTACATATTGCAAATTATTCTTCAGAATGGTTGTGCTAACTTATAGTACAGTATATTTTTAAAATCTCCCTGTTTTGCAAAATAATTACTACCAGAAATGGGAGCTAATGATTATCAATAATTTTCTTTCCAAAAGATGTGAGTGTTCTTTCATAAGATATAAAATGAGTAATGAAATACAAAAGATTTTTTGAAATACAAAAGATACCATCCCATGTACCTTCCTTGGCAACTAATTGTGAGTCTCATTTAGGCAATGACAGTGGAAGAATTAGGCCCTAGGCCCCATCTCCTTTGAGTTGACATAATTAAGAATAATGAAAATCTGGTCAAATATGTCCAAGGAAGATAAAACTGGGCCCAAACTATCTTCAACTGAAGAGGATTCAGGAAGACAAAATATTAACAAAAATGGAGAGACTGACATTCCTTAACCCCTCTGCCTTTTGTTACCCATCTTCCAAATACAATTGTCTGTTGATTTCTCTGCAAAGACAGCGATTTGCTTGAATTCCCCAAGCATGAGAGAGAAACCCAATCTTAGGGGGAGTTGTTCAAAGAGAATTGATTTTTCTCCCTCTCACCAGACCTAAATCTGAATTTGTGAAAATGATAAAACCTTAAATCAGAGCTTTCTATTGTTATTTAAAAAATTTTTTATGTTTCTCCTGCTCCATTCCTGTAGAGTATCATCGTTCTTTCTCTTGCTCCTTCCAACAGACTCCTTATGGGCACCGAGCTGCAGTACAGCCTGGTGCCCTGGGGCATCAGCTCTGCACCCACCTGAGCTCTTCCCCCACCTGAGTAACCTTGGTCAACTTAACCTCCCCGTGCTTCAGTTTCTTCCTATGGGAAATCCAAGTAGTAATAGTATGTATCCTGTAGAACAGTCCCGTGACTGATCAAAACAGTAAGTGGTTCACAGTATTTATGATGTGTTCACTATTACTAGAGCTCTGGGGGCAAGTGTTTCTTCTTGCCCAAAAAAGAAAGGCCCGGGCTTTAGATAATAAAGTTAATATATAGGAACTGAAGTATCAGAGCTCTAGATTTTGCTCAGATTTATAGACATCCACACATCCACACACACTACAGTACTGTACTTTGAATTAATTATGGAATAAATGCTCATGGAGATTCCAGAGTTTGGCCTTTGAATCTTCAAAAGGCCATTGTGGGATGCCTTCACCCATGAGCCAGTCCTCACCAGGAGCCTTGTGTTACCCGGAGACAACGGTGTAGTACTCCTTATAAAAATGCCTTACGTCTGAACACTTCATCGTTTACAGAGCCCTTTCCAATAGTGATGGAAATCATTATAGTTCAAAAACTTTTCAGAGCAATGGGAACTATGCTGTACCTACATTGTCTCATTTATTCCTCCAGCTAGCTCTGTGCTGTAGCTTTTAAGATTCCCACTTCCCACACAAGAGAACTGAGGCCTAGGAGGAAGCGACTTTTCTAAGGTCACGCAGTCACGAGGACTTAAATCTAGACTTGCCTGGGCTTCAGAGTCAGCACTGTCTCCGGAGAACGCCTGCGACCCAGGGCAGGTGCTGTTCCCATGTTGCTGATGAAGAAAGTTGAGACACGAGATGCCACAAACAATACCGTGCTCTAGAAAGAACTGAAAAGAAAGTCAAGACTTCTGGATCCAGTCCAGTACTCTCTCTCAGTACTGTGTTACCATGCACTGACCCTGTAGACAAATCCTCTACTTAACTATACCAGACTTAGAAGCCTTCTTTGCCCCTACTGGTTTCTTATTCTTAGATATTGAATAAGTGACCATGGTATGCTTACACACAAGACACTATGACATGACTTCTGTGGCTAATGATGAACATTCATTTGGGAGACATGGCTTAGTGCATCCTGCATGGTAGGTCCAGCTGTCCCCACTGAGGGGACTGGGGAAGGCTTCCCAGAGGAAAGACCACGGAAACTCTGGGAAATCCAGCCATTTGTCAAGAGATCCAAAGAAGCAGGTTGAGATGGACACCACAGCTGTGCCTCTCCCCAGAACTTGATTGTGCCTTCGTTCCCCATACTGACTGCAACCTACATCTCCTTGCTTCTCTGGAGTTGCCTGCATTTCTGTCCCTTGCCAAAACGATTGTTTTAGAATAAGCAAAGCCTTCACTGCAGTTTGGATCGTCAACCAGTGTTGGCTCTGCTAGACTTTTTTCTTTCACATCAGAACCTGCACGTCCTAAGCTAATGCCACCATCATTTAATTGGTTGGCATGCATGGGCTTGCTTGTGGTGCCGTGTCATGAAATTGAGCCATTTCTCTTACGCTGGCAACCTGAATGTCCTCCATCTGGATCTCATCTCCATCAAACCAAAACTGGAACAGCCTGCCTGCAGTCTTCCCTCCAGAGCGCACAGAATATTCTGGTGAACTGGAGGGAGGGATGCCTTACCCTGATGGTGAGGAGCCTACCTGTCCTTGATTTTGTCACCTTGGATTTCATTTATTAGCACCTGGGCCCTGATGTTGCATCATGATGCTCAGGTTGCTTTAATTGGCCTGGAAAGCTATTTTTCTTTCCACTTAGTTTCTCTTAGAAGTTTAGTTATACCAAAATAGATTTTTACGAGATAAATATGTTCACAAAGCTTGATGGTTGAATCCACACTGGTCCAGTTGTTTGGCATTGTTTTCTGGTTTGTTCATTTACAAAGAGACTAAGACAGCTGATCCCTGTGCTGTCCGATATGGTGGTCACAAGGTCCATGAGGCTATTAAAATTAATGAAAATTAACTATTTCGTTTCTCAGCCACACTGGTCTTATTCCAAGTGCTCCACAGTCATGTGGCTTAGTGGCTGCCATATTGATGACACAGATACAAAATATTTCCATCAGACAGCACTGACCAGATAACATGTAGAGACGTACTCTGTTATCAAAACACTTCATGCAGAGTCAAGTCTAGTTCAAAAACATGTGCAGACTTGTGATGAGCCTTGCGTGTTATATGCAAGTGATGAATCACTAAATTCTGCTCCTGATGGGGCGCTTGGGTGTCTCAGTCATTAATTGTCTGCCTTCAGCTCAGGTCATCATCCTGAAGTCCCAGGATAGAGCCCTGCATCGGGCTCCCTGTTCCGTGGGAGGCCTGCTTCTCCCTCTCTCACTACCCCTGCTTGTGTTCCCTCTCTGGCTGTGTTTCTCTCTGTCAAATAAATAAATAAAATCTTTTTAAAAAATTAAAAAATTAAAAAAAAAATTAAAAAATTAAAAATAAATTCTGCTCCTGAAACCAATATGACATATGTTAACTCACTAGAATTTAAATAAAAATTTGGAGGAAAAAAATTGATGTGTAGAACATTTCAGGGAAATCAAAATCTTTCTATATTAAAAAGTATGGGTCAAAAAGCAAATGAAATTTGACTATGAAATGAATGCATATCCAGCACCTCCTACCCTACTTTATTTACCATGTCTCTTCTACCTCCTGGCCATACCAGACTCTATTACTTTCCCTTTCTTGGATGCTGTTGAGAGGGAAACGACCAAAGAAATGGAGAAGCTGGTTTGTATACATAGTGAACATCCATGAACTCTGATTCACTTTTTTTTTTTCCTTCTCTCTTCAGGTCCTTGAGGCCACACGGGTTAATCGAAGAAAGAGCGCCCTGGCCTTACGCTGGGAGGCAGGGATCTATGCCAACCAGGAGGAAGAGGACAATGAATAACAAACTTCCTTCCACCTAAGAAGCTTCTTTGGTGCTTGGGTTCCCAAGAAACCAAGAAATCCACACATCGAAGCATTTTAATGGAATATTTATTAAAGTGCGAACAAACTCTGCAATCCTTATGTAGACCAATGATGAAAAAGCAAGTGAAAAGAAACCCACCCATTCAAACTCTATAAACACCCAGGAGTCAAAAGAGAAAGGATTTTCTTTTTTTTTCGACTCAAAGAATCACTTGGATTTGGACCAATCCTTTGATTCAAAGCAGTACCAAGCAAATCAACATGGCTGCTCCAGGCAAAACTGGGACCCACCCCTCTGGGTGACGCGGACAAGCATGGTAACAGGGCCGTGGAGAGCAGTAGAGCCCACGCCGGTGCAAGCCACAGGCCATGGGAGGCTCCCTGCTCCGGCTTCCTGCCTTCCCGCCTTCACTCATGGCATCCGAGGTGTGATCAATAACTCCGTTTACTCCAGCGGCCATAAGATGAAACGCCTGTTTCTCTCTATTTGCCCGGAAGAGGCAATTAGGATTCCATTTCTCTTACATTTAATTGTTTTTAATTGGGAGCAATCAATGATGGCAATACCTAAAATCCACATTTTTAAGACTGTGTTTCTTCACATTGCAAACACAATCTATTCTACATGAAGGGGTTGAGAAAGAGGGAGAAAGCCAAACCAAATGGATTGTTTTAGCTTTAGGATCTCGTCTGCTTGTAGTATTGACTAATTTGCTGTTTATGAGAACACATTTTCACAGTTATGTTTCTCTTCATATGAAAACTATATTTAGTGGACAACAACTATTTTTATGATGGGATGGGGGAGTATGTCCATGTATAAAACCTGTACACATTCAACAGCTAGGCTCAAGATAGTAGGGATATTTTTAGAGTGGCAATGATTGAAAAAGGGCAAACTCTGCCTTAGGCAGAGGACAGGACATAGAAAGGTGTTTATAACTATATTTTGTATTATAAAGTGGACCTTGGGAGGAAGAATGATAGATTATTTTGGATCAGTCAGAAAGGAGACATTAAAGAGAAGGTCATGAAGGTAGACAGAGAAACAGAGAGGGAGAAAGGAGGAAAATAAGGAAGTAAGAAATACTATTTTTGCTGAGCAACCAGCGTTTTTCAAGATGATAAAGAGAAAAATACAGAAATTTAAGTGCAGGCTTGGAATCAGCTACAAACCCTAAAGATGGTGTGGGTGTGTGTGTGTGTGTGTGTGCGCGCGCACGCGCGTGCCTTTGTGTGTTTGGATAAAGTGTGTGTACAAGGATTAAAATTCCAGAATGATTGTGGGACAAAGTGTACAGTTATTTCCTGCAGAGCTGCTTGCCAGCGTCAGGAGTGAGTGAGAATTTCTTTTTTATGAAAAGGGATATGGAGACACCCACCTGATACAGTATTTGTAATATTAAACTGACATAACCTGGTATTTGCATGAATCACAATTGAAAAGTTCTGAGCGGTTTTGTCATTTGACATTTAGGAAAGTACCATATTTATTCTCATGCTTTGTATTCATAGCTCAGTACACTGTAGAGGACATCAGCTTTATTCTCTGTCATTTAAAGCAATATGATAAGGGTATTCAATAATTGGGTGCCCTGAATTTCTGGATGAGAAACATTTTTAATTCTGGCCATGAAAAAAAAACTGACCAGCCTTTTCTTTCTTTTTTTTTTCTATTTGTTTTAAGACTGTGGTTTTTAAAAAAGCAATAATTAAGCCAGACCTCACTAAAATTCCTTTTTTGTTTTTATATTGTTATGTCCTAAGCTCTAATATGTTACTTGGACAAGTAGCGATGCCACGAGAGTTTGTAGGTAGATGTCAGGCACATTGTCTTTGCTCCTTTTGATAGACTAACGTTGACTTTCGGGGGGAAGGTTTATTCGCAGACCAGCAGTGGGCACAAAGTAAAAATGCACCTGTCCGATACCTCGCAAGGATCCTTTAAAACTGTCAGGGGACCTGCCATTTGAAGCCAAACTCTGGAGATGGTAGTGAATGCCACCTTTTTATGGTTTATTCTACTGAATATTCTGAAGGGACACTTGGCCAAATGTGCGAGCCACCAGGGACACAGATAAGATCCCTGCTGCAAGGAATTCATTTTCAAGTTGGGGAGCCTGGCATGGAGGCAGACATGCCCAGGAAAATGAGGTCTGTGTAAGGTGGGAAGTCCCAGCGGGTGACATGGGAGAACCCAGGAAGGCCGCTTTGCCTGAGGATTTCCAGCCTTCCCACAGCAGGCACGGGACCGAAAACAGCTGAGCCAAGAGCTTCGTGCAGCCCCGGGAGCACGGTGGTAGCTAGGATGGCTGGTGACCAGAGCAGTTCTGTGTGGGGTTCCAAAAATGGAACATGCTTCATGTTTTCTGGACTGGCTCTGCCTCTGGTAGTGATAGAGACACAATAGAGACAAACACGGTCTTTCACAAGAGGAAACAGCCCTCAGGACCTCCTGAAGGTTTTTGTTCTGTTTTGACAAGGAAGCCACGTACCCATGCACTTTACACCTACATTGGAAAAAGGAGATTTTGCAGCTGATTGGAAAGCTTAGGAGGTCACACAATTCAGGGAATCGCTTTTGAGGCAGACCAGTTGGCCGCTGACCACAGTTGATTGAAGCAGAAGCATGATCGTTTTGTGCAGAGTTCTAGAGTCGAGTCCTTTGGTCCATGCTCCATGTGTAGATAAGGCAACAAATGCAGTTTTCATGACCCTCCCATAGTCACAAAGCTGCTTAACTATGACCCCTACATCTCCAACATTTGCCTGTGTCCTCCGCTGCCTTCTGATGACTATGGCTATTTCCTTGTTTCACTCACTTCTGATCCTATTAAAATATAAATTACAGTTCCCGTGGAAGAGCCAGATTTTCTATGTGCTCTTGAGGTTTTTACTCATTCAGAAAATACTGGGCTTTGTACATAGCACCATGCTAGGCTCTGGGATCCCAAATGAACCCCTTTAACCTTCTGAAAATGCAACAGACCCCTGGAGGAGAGTCATTCCTGCCTAACCCATCAAGAGGAAGAGGCTTGTCTAAAAAATCGGCCTCTGATGCTCGTCCCTGCCCCGAAATAGCACGCAAGCTTGTTAATCTCAACTATAACAAATGTTTAGATTGTGTAGATGTTAAAAGTTTCCTGGAAGTGTTCCTTTCCAGTGTTTATAGGTGTTCACTTTCCTTGGGGACTGATTAACTGCTGACATGCCTTGGCTTTCTCATCCAGAAATTATGGAAACAGGGTCTGTCAGTGGTAGGAGGCAGGGTCGTGCTCTACTTGGATGACACAACACAGTTTCCTTGCCTCTTCACACCTCTGCATGCTGCCCACCCTCGACAATAACATATAAGCAGTATATAGATCAGTGTCCACATATATACACAACACACACACACACATAGAGAGCATAACAAGAAACACTACAACAGTGTTGACTCTTGTCTCTGAAGACATTTTCCAACTAAAGAATGGATGTAATTAAACTATGTATCAAAAAAAAAAAATAGCCTACATGTTTAGAGATGGTAAATATATCCAGTTTTGGTGACAGAACCAATTTCCTGAATTTTAAGCATTCAGTGAGTGAGCTGCCAATTTTGATTTTGTGTTGCCCTTTACCCTAATAGCTTTTTTTTTTTTTTAAATTGGAGGAGGAGGAGAGGGGAGAAAGCAGCAATACTGTGTTTGAAAATTATACTCTGTATCTGGCCCTCCTGTGTATGTTAACCACTTAAATGTTATTCTCCTGCTTTGGTTTTATAGTGATTGTGAGGCATTCAATGCAAGTATACAATTATTTTCTCATTAAAACCCAGTGTGTGCGGTGTTTTTGCAAGCGATGGCTGCTTGTTTGGGGGCGGGAGAGGTTGGAAGCCGGGGCGGCCACGCAGCCACATGCCGGCACCCTCGGCTTCCGTGCAGCAGCACCTGTGTCTTGCACATTTGGAACCAAAAAAGCGCTACTAGCTGGCGGGGCATCAGTGTAGCAGGTGGTCCTGGTGCCCCTTTTGTGATGCTGTCTCCAGCTGCCCCAGCTAGAATCCTTGAAACCTCTGTTGGGACCCCAGAAATGATATGGGTGCCTCTGGACGAGGTAAGTAGACCCCCAAAGTCAAGGGATGGCTAGGCAAACAGCAGGACAAGTGGGATAACTCAAGCTTCACAGGCGGCTCTTGGGCTCTAATTTTTCTTATTACATTCGAGCACCCGTATTTGGCTCCCCTCTGAAGAATGGAGAATTTCAGACTTTGAAAAGCAAATGAAGATCACAGGTTCATCAGGAAGCTTCTCCCCAAATTTCTTCCTGCCCTTCCTCACGGCCATTCGCTTCCTGCGTGGCCAGCTGCTCTGTTCCCTATCCGACCCCTCACAATTACTCAGGCTCGTCTTCTGCCCCTCCCTGCACCACCCCACCCCTCTCCTTGGGATCTCTTCCTCCATCTCTCCTGGTGTGACTTCTTCCAGTCCTCTGGGACGGTGGAGTTGTGATCAGCTCTGGATTCAGTGTCCTGGTCCTCTGCCTGTCACTGGTATCGGGGTGCTGGGCCAAGCCAGGGGTTTCAATGTGCACAGTAGAGGCACTGAGAATGAAACGCAGTCTGGGATAGTCGAGGTAGAAGGAAGAAGGGTTCTCACCGAGGAGGCTCTACCCAAAACCAATGGGAGGCATTAAAACCACCAATGGATAGATGGCGGGTGTGCGGGCTTTTTGCTCTGTGACTGAGACCTCCCGTCCCTACGCCAGGTTCATCTCCCTTGTACTTATCAGTTGTCAAAGAGACAATCATGGGAGGACACATGAGGCCGTGCTTGTTTTCATTACGGGATGCCTGTGCCACAAGAGAGTATGGTGGTTTTGTCCCTCCCTACACAGTACCCACACAAAGTTCAAAACCGGGCTGCTGGGAACACAGAGAACCAGTGGGGAATTCAAAGGGAGACTTTAAAAGGTTTGAAAAGTTCAAGAAGACACAAAGGCAAAGAACGGGGCCTCCAAAAATTCCCAGACATGGCACACTAGCAATTTCAAAATGTTGCCCAAGCATGCAGATGTTTTCTTTCAGACAAAGAAGAATGTTTGCATAATAAAGACATTTAAAAAAAAAATTCTGCCACGATCTAGTACTCTCAGTGCCCATTAACCTTGATGGGAGAATTATCCAGCCGCTTTGTTCTCAGTTCACAGGTGGTGGGCTCTGAACACCTGGGACGGATGTGCAGGACCCCAGAAGAGTAAAACTGCCAATCTCTCTTTCCCGTTTGGTTATTCCCACCCACCCACTGGAACCACGTTCTGTCTCTGCAGTGGTCTTCAGCTGCTAGTGCCGATGTGCCTCCTGCTTGCACAAGCATCTCTGTCACCTGAGGGGCTCATTAAACACAGACTGGGGCCTCATACCCAGGGCTTCTGATTGAGTAGATCTGCCGTATGCAGCCTAAGAAGAGATGCTGCTGCTGGTCAAGGAACCCCAGCTTGAGAATCACCAACCTGGAGTAAGAATAAATGGGGTCTGGGCATCCCACTTAACATTTGAAAACTGGGAAGCAGATGCGTGACGTACAAGCTGGAGATACGGCCACATGTGGTCCCGGGTGGGTTGGAATATTTGTGGGGGGCTTTTGTGCCTTTACCCAACACACCAGCTCAACGCTTTGTGGGTCTTGGCGAGCCAGGGCTTTGATCCCATTCAGACTCTCTAGAGGGACCCCCCTCAAAGGGGCTGAGCAAATTAAGAAGAAAATATAAAGAGAGCAGAGTATCTATATACGCTCAGACTCTGATTTCAGGGTAAGAGCAAGGGATTCACTTGACCTTGGGAAGAAGTGTTTATTGTGTGGGGTGACAGCAACATCAGGACCCCGTAAGTTTTTGTTTTATTATTAACATGGTTGCATAATTTGAGATGAGATACAAAATAAAGGGTAATCCTTACTTGGTCTAGAGCAGCTCCCCTCCATTCTGACTCCATCTGAATCACCTGAAGAGCTTTAAAGTTTGGGTTCAATTGCTCTGGTCTGGCAGTTAGAAAGCATCCCGAGACTAGCCCACAGCAGGCCTTGGGCAACACGGGCCAGTGCCGTGACCCCCATCTTGGCTGCACCCACATAGGGTCCCTAGGGGTTTGCTTTTAAGACACTGGCACTTGGGCCTCACCCCCAGATGTTCTGACGTACTTTGTCTTCCTTGGGCTCAGACATGGCTATGAACGTAGGCGTTTCTTAGCAGCTCCCCAGGTGTCTCTAATGTACAACCAAGGTTGAGAATCATTAGTCTAGTGGGGAAATGTGTTTGCCTCATGGCCTAGACTCTATTCAGAAAGTTCTTGACGGCAATCTCAAAATGAAATGAATAAAAGACCTTGAGGGACTGAATTGGCTCATCTCAGGGGTCCCAGGAGACTGGGGAGTACTGGTGGCTGAGGGAGTGTCTTTGCAAGCAGACTTTGTTACCCACCTGATTGATAGCCTCCGCTCTCCCTCCAGCCCTCCCGCTGGCAGCAGGCCCTGCTGTTCAAACTTTTGGGTGAACTGAGGAATGCAAAAGCTAGCCTCTATTACCTGCACACTGACAAAGAGCCCAAACCTTCTGTTGGTCTTTGCGTTTGCTGATTTCTGTGGTATAATTATTCCTACAATGGCTGACTGCAAGATGCCAGTGGTTGAGCAACTGGTTGCAAAATCCCTGAATGTTGAATAATTGGAGATCAGAAAACACACAGGAAAACCTAGAAGTCTGGAACTAAAGCCCCATTAGGAGAGCCATCCTTTGCCTGAATGGTTCTTCCAAACCAGTCCCAGCAGGTAGCAATCAGGGGCTCGGGATGCGACCATCTCTTCAGATGACCGTGATGAGTCCCAGGTAGCAAAACCACCTAGCCCAGGTCTAGTGCCCACTGCTGTGGCAGGGGGAGGAGGGGATGCGAGGAGGACCACATAGGTGACACCAAGAGCCTAGGGTCATGGACCGTGGTCCTGGATGTATAGTATTTCCATGGTTAGTGTCAGTGTCTGACACACCTCTGGGAACAGGCAGGGACCTTGGACTTGGGGCCCACCACTTTTTCAGTGGAATCTTTGACCATGTGCTTATTCTAGATAGGATTTCTGACTTCTGCAGTTGCTGTGCAAAATGAATAGAAATGTTTGGTACAGATGTGCTCGGAGTTTATTTCCTGGAGAGGCCTGCCTTCTGTCAGCAAATACTTGTCGAGTGCCTACTATGTGTCCAGTGCTGTGCATATAAGAACAAATAGGATCGTTCGGATGGTTTTCACTGGGACTGGGGGAACTCTTAGCATCGGGAATGTGGGGACAAAGCTGCTCCACAGTCAGGCACTGTGTCCACACCTGCCTGTTAGTAGGGCAGGTCCCACACTCTCTTAGCATGCTTTTAATTCTTCCCCTTAGTGTAGGACCCATAAAACTGTAATATTCTTCTGGGCAAGAGAGAGAGAGATCCAAATTAAAAGATATTTAGGAGAAGCCACAAATATTCCAGAACTCATCAGAGGAGGGTCAAACGGTGCTAGGAACCTGCCACGGGACACTGAGGGAGGAACTGCCTCATAGATAAGGGGAAAGGGAGAGTTTCTCACTTTTTTGCGTTCGCCTTTGCCTGCAAGGACGAAATGTGGCCGCTAGGTGGCGATGGTCTCTAGGGCGAAAGTTGCTTCCCCAGTCAAGAGCCTTCCCCCAGTCAGGACATGTTCCCACTCTTAACACAAGACAGAACTCCTTTGAGATCCTACATGGAGCTACACCAAAAATAACAAAATGGAAGCCACCACGTGTGCAATCCTATGTGGCGGTCAAACGTGGCCCTTTACTTACGTTTCGGCGGAAAACCGACCGTGGCCAGCAGATGGCAGCAGACGTCTATCTGAGCGCTTCCAGGGGCCAGCTCTACGGGTTCTTTGACTCCGTTCTTGGAAATACTCCTTTGAGGCACATACTAGTAGTAATGGTCTCCATTTTACAAAGGAGGAAACTCACACTCAGGGAGTTTGAATAACTTGGTACCCGTGACAAATTTAGGGGTGGAAGGAGGATTCAAATCCAGGCTGTCTGGGCCAGAGCCTGTGCTCTCCTACCTGTGCTCCTACCTCCCGCCTCTCTTCCTTCTCAGACTTGGTTCAATAGCAAACAAACCTCCTGTCTTGGTCCTGGGCCAGCTCCACTTTCTCTCTCACAAGTAGAGCCTGCGTTTAGCACAGACCAGTGCCAAGAGGGAGATGGTACTACTGGGGGCTGGAAATTGGGTGTGTCATAAGTCGGGGCTATGGAGGGGCACTAACATTCCACTAAAAGCCACCATTATCACAAAGAGCCAACACATCCTGAAATTCTGGTTCTTTCCAACTAGGCACGGGCTTTGCCCTCCTAGTTATCACGAGTGCCTACTGAGTCGTGCGTATGTCCTGGTGGGCCATAGAAATGATCTCCAGCTCTCTTGCCTGCAGCATGTTTTCCTTAGCTCCTATGTTCCCGTCTACACACACACACACACACACACACACACACACACACTCACACACACACACACACACACTTTACAGGATCACTCCAGTTCTAGTTGTCTGCTTCTGGACTGGGCAGGGTAAAGCTAGACGCCAACGAAGAGACCCAATAATTAATTCAGTGTCTGAAAGAACATAGTTTATTTCTCTCTCACATTACAGTTCAAGGGGAGCAGTCAAGATCTGAGGGCAAATTTATTTAAGTTGGCTTCTTTTTCATCCTCTTCCTCCATCACCCCCCAGACCTGCAGTCATGGGCATGGTCCAGCTTCAGGAAACGGTAAGGTGCAGCCAAGCCATTTACTGAAAACACAGGTGTGCCCATTCTCTGGCTCCTCAGTGGCTGTGGCTTCCCTGCATTGAGACAGACAGGAGACTGGCTTCTAGAGATTAGGAAACTGTTTCTAGAATTTCCATTGCTACCACGGAAGCTGGCAAGGGAAAAACCCAAATGCAGCCTAAAGGAAGAAGCTGTTAAATGTGATTAGGGCGGGGAAGCCCCTCCCAGTCCACAGTCCACGTCTAGTGTATCTTTTTCCAGAGTTATAACAGCACAACCAGCGGGGAGACGAATAGTTAACAAGGACAGATGAGAGGAACGGAGAACTAGAGGTCCTCTGGACTCATCAAGCTCTCCCTTGTCTTTTAACACAAAGAATAACGCTCACCTCCTTGTGCGACGGGGATGCCACTGTGGAGCACGTGGGGTTTTGACCATTTAAGGCTAACCACATAGCTGCATTGTGCCTGGAGGACCAGCCCACTGTAAGAGACGCCCATTGCAAATAGACTTGGGGCTCCTGGTGCTCAGGCTCTTGGCGCGTACACTGGTGGTGAGGTGGGACCTGGGTGACTCGGCCAGGGGAAGACCAAGAAGACTGTCCCCGAGAGTGCTGGACCCCTTCGGATGTGTGTCTCTCTCCTGCATTGCACCCTTTCCCTGAGACAAGGCTGTCTGAGCATAAAACGTTGGAATCCTGTGAGTCCTTTCAGCAGCAGAACATTTGAAGTAATGAATGTGTAATTAACACACATTATCTTTTCAATGCACCCTCATAGTCTATTCTTATTGTCACCTAACCCCTCTGCTTGCTCAGGGCCCTTGGTCCTTGGCAGTCACTCTGGTGATATGGAAAAGGAAAGGCTCATGACAGAGGGAATAATGAGGGCTCTCGGTTGTAACTCTCTGGGCTTCATAAATATGACCCAAGAGAATTCAAGTGCTCTGCCCAACCTGTGTGAGACATAAAAGCATGAGGCACAAAGGGTCTCCCATAGGGGATCAGTCACCTGCAGGGAAGAGAGGAGGGACACCACAGAGCAGCTCTCCAGGGAGGAATACAGATGTGAAAAGAGATGAGCACCAGGACAGAGCCGTGTGGGTGAGACAGAGAGCTGCAGCCAGAGATGGCCAGATGGAAGCAGGGGGGTTGCTGGGTAAGCATGCATGGCCTTAAAGAAATTACAATTTATTGAGGTGGAATTCACATAATATAAGACTAATCATTCTTAAAGTGAACAAGTCAGGATATTTAGTCCACTCCCAATGTACTGTTTCACCATCTCCACCTAGTTCCAAAACATTTTCGTCATCACCAGCAGAAACCCCATCATCATTAGTCACTCCTCAGTATCCCTCCCCGAGCCCAGGCGACCACACATCTACTTGCTGTCTCTATGGATTGGCCTATTCTGGACATTCTGTGTAGATAAAATCATACACTATGTGATCTTTTGTATGTGGCTTCTTTCTCTTAAGTAGTGGTTTCAAGGTTCGTCCCGGTTATCGCGTGTGTTAGAACTTCTTGCCATTGTACGGCTGAGTGGTATTTCTATGGTGTGGTCAGACCACGGTCTGTCTCTATCCATCCAGCCCCTGGTAGCCAGTGGAGCTCTTCCCACCTGGGGCCCCGATGAGCAGCGTTGCTGTGAACAGGCATAGACAGGTACTTATTGAGTCCCCAGTTTCGGTTCTTTGAGGCACATACTTACAAGTAAGACTGAGGAATCATTTGAAAATCTGGTTTTATCCCACCCATAACTTTCCATCCAACCCATATCAGGAGTTGGGGATTAGCAGAGGGTTGTTGGGAGAAAGTTGAGGGAGTTCTGAGTCCCGCCCCCACACAGGGGGCTGGGCCGGGGGGGGGGGGAAGGGGGGGCGCCTGCCTCTCCTCCAACTCAGAGAAAGGAATTTAGGGGGCTATCAAGAAGCTTGTTGTATGTTCTCTGAAGATCAGGGAGATGGGAAATTGGTCAGCTTCGTAACAACGTAGCCAAGAGAGCTGACTGTGTGCATTAGATCTCCTCCCTAGAATTTGCAGGCAGTAGAGCAGAGATGGGCTGCTCATTCAAGAGGTGTGAGGTTTCCTTAGATCTGGTGCATAGGGCTGCCCATAGGCCTGGAGGTTCACCCCTGCGCACAGAAGAGGACAAGTTCCTAGCAGCCAGTTGGATCCCAGTGCACCCTCCCTCCCCTGTCAAAGGAAGATCCCAGCGATGAGAGGGTGGGTCTCCAAAACCAAGGAAGAGAAACCCTTGGCTTTAGTTCCTTCCTTGCCCATCTCATGGTGTTATTAGTCAAGTAAGGTCTTACCTCACCTCCCTCCCTCCTAGCCACTACCCAGTCCCAGCCCTGGAGAAGATAGAAACCTCTCCAAGGAATTTAGGACAAGAACAAGAAGCTCCAGGTGGGTGAGCCTTAACCAAGCTGTGTGGGCAGAGCTGCAGAGGAAGAAGTTTTCCCCAATCTTTTATTTTTAAAATGACACTGGGCAGAATGAGGTAAGTTCTGAACCGAAACGGTGTTTCGTGACTTAGTGGCCAGAGTGCTTCCTATTTCTGTGAGTGATCAGAAATGCGACAAGCCCAGCCATGAATTTCATCCATGACCATGGACTTTGTTTTTAACAAAACCAAGTAATATATTAAAATGAGAACAAAGAGTATAGACCAGAGCTATTAAGTAAGGGAGTTGGTATTTTAATTCTTCAGGTTTCTTCTTGTTGTTACCATAGTGTAATTTCACTGGAAAGGGTGTGTTGTTAAGAATTGGGATGGCCAAAGTTTCTCAGGTTCATTGAGTTGAGTGTTGCTTAAAAAGTGAATTTCCAACTTAGTCTTCCCCTTTTCCTCTGACTCCATTTCCGTGGGCACCATGGCTCGTGGTTTATGATTCAGATTTACGATTATAGCCCATGAGTTGTGCCTGTTCAATGTGTTTGAGCATGTGACACGTATCTGACCCTTGTCACAGCACAGAGCCTGATTTGCAGAGACCGCTCGGTGCCTGGAAAAGGTGTGTTCTCCCTCCATAAGCAGGTCCTTCACTTGCTAACTCCCTGCAGCAGCCTCGACTCAGCAAGTCCTGGGGCTCCTTGGCCACGGGCAAGGGACCGACTGGAATGAAGGGCAGGGGGCTCTCTTCCCTCCCTATGCGGCTTCCAGAGGAGACTTTCCTTCCCTGTCCCCTCCTTTCTCTCTGCCGCAGAGGCTACCCACGACTGCCCCTCTTTAGAGCGGAGTAGGAAAGAGGGACCAAACGTCCATAAGCACACTTGTCATGGTGACACAGTCTCTCCGGAACCAATAAGCGATTTTCCAACATCTTTGTGCAGGTGCCTGGAACACTGACAGGATCTTTTTTTGCTCAGATCTAGAAGAGGAAATCTACCAAATGTGAAGCACGCATACTAATGCCACATGAGGGCAGGGGACAGTCTGCGTCATGACCCATGAGGTGGCATCAGAATCACTTGGAGGACATGCTAGGACACTCTGCAGGGCCTCAGCCCCAGAGTTGCTGGATCAGCAGGTCCCGTGGGGCTGGATGATTCCCATTTCAGGGAAGCTGACACTGCTGGTCTACAGGCCGTGGGGCTCGGCGCTCAGCGGGGGTACCACGAGTGACCCCAATCGCTCCAAAGTTAATCACACTGAAATTTTTCAAGTGTCTTTAAAGCACTCTAAAAATAGCTCTTTGCCCACACTCCTTCTCCCCAGGGAAATACCAGAGAGAGTGCCCTGAGCATTTTTGCCTGAACTGCTCCAGACTCTTGACCGGAAGTTTTCTTCGTTGCGATCACCAAGCTCACCCTCATTTGTGGGTGGCTTCCAGCTGATCTCAAGAAGCATCCTGAATTCGCAGAGCCCTGCTGCCAGCAGTGGCCGATATAGTTCTGGTTCCATGCACAGAGAAGGGCACACAGGTGGGCCCTCAAGGCAGTCCAGAATGTTCTCTCTCCACATAATTCTAACCCAGCACAGAATATAGTCGGGCCTGTGTATTGATAGGAGAATCAATGATCCTTCTGGTCAACTTTCTTTTTTAGAGAGCCCCAGATGCAAGGGTAGATCTTCTTACCCACAAAGCTGGTGTGACACAGTAAGCATGGGCTATAGAACAGTCCCCCTTCTGTGTTCCCCCATAGAATAGCCCCCCATTCCTGCTACCCCATAGAACAGCCCCCCATTCCCGCTCCCCTATAGGACAGCCCTCCTCCCTACTCCCCCTCCTTAGAAAGTCAAGTAGAAGAAGTGTGAGACCCAAAAGAGAAGGGACATGAAGATTCGAATGCTGTGCTTGGTCCCACAGAGACGCCTCTGTCCCTTGAGTAACTTTGAGCCTCCGGTTTATAATCCATGTGGCCCTAAGGTAGTGGGTCTGAATGCTGACCACACGTTAGAATCACCAGGGGGAGCTTTCAAAAACTGCCCCCGCTCCAAACCAGCTGGTCTAGACAGACATCAGTTAAAAAAAAAAAAAAAAAAAAAAAGGAGGGGGTGAGAATTTAACAAAGAGAAATGAAAGCAAATGCCACCAAAGGACATGTAGAAAGAACAATACTGGCTTTATTCATGATAGCAAAAAATGGAGACAGGACAATGGGAAAATGTGGCCGGTTACTGGGAAGAGGCTGAAGGGAAGTTTCTGGAATGCTGGAAATGTTTATCTTGCTCTATGTGTGTGTGTATCTGTCTGTGTGTGTATCTATCTGTGAAAATAAGTATATATGTATATATATATCTTTAAGATATATACTAAAGATTATATCCCACATTATACATGTTTTATGCTTTGATCAAAAAGTAAAATACAGAATATCAATACTCTGGCCCTAGTCCAGAGACTGTGACTTAGTTGGATATTCTCCAGGTCCCCTGATGATTCTCTTGCACAGCAGGGGTTGGGAAGCACTGTCTTCGAGAAGAGGGCCAAGCCAGGTATGTGCCTAAGTCTGGAGGGGCCAAAGAGGGGCCCCTGCTCACATTTGGGCCAACTCACTAGGGTTTGCCACGGTGAGCACTTATTTTGAGTCTCCTTTGCGCACACACACACCCTTTGGGGACTAGTGGTGATCCTTGGCTGGTGAGGGGTCTTCCTGTCCATTTTGGGGGGCATGCGATAGAGCTCAGCAAGTGGAGCCCAGGATCTGGGGGAAAGTCTCCCCTAGTCCTCCAGTTGTGAGTGTGGCCGCGTGTGCGGTGGGCAGAACCTTAAAAGGAGCGAGCAAGGGTCTGGTATTGGGGGAGGATCTGGCAAGTGGCGCCTGAGGCTGGCAGGGGCGGGTGTCCAGGGCTAGGGCGTGGGTGGGGACGGGCTCTCTCAGAACCCTCTAACCAAGAGAGCACCACATTCCTTGTGAAGGATAATATTTGCTGATCTAGATCTCACATTGATCCTGAGGGCCAGCTTGGGCTTAAAAATACTTGAAGTTTGGGTTGGCCAAATGTGCCACCAGAACTCTTCCCTTCCTTCTTCCATTTCTTGGTCAACGCTGAGAGGTTGGCATGCTGCCCAGCCTTGGTAGGGGAAGGGACTCTTGGAATTGAGGAATTCAGGGCGTGGATTAAAACAGCCGGGTGGTAGATTCATCAATGAACAGACAAAGGGGAGATAAAAGGATTAAAAATACATCGTAGGTGTATTATTTTCCTGGACAGAAGTGAAGGGGAAATTTTAATGCAACTGCTACAAACCCAGAGCCAAGGAATAAAATTAAAATGAAATGTTCAGTCCCTTGAATACTGTTTCTAGGAAGTGTATCGCTCATTAGCTGTGGAAGTCATGTAATCACAGCAGTAAGAAAAAAAAATCAAATTCAGGAATTTATGCACAGATGGAAAACGTGGATGGTGGGTCAGTTGGGTCTCTCTAAACAGTAAGGAGGGGACCTAAAGGAACGTTTGTGCAAAGCAGGGATAAACCAATGCCTGGAAGACTGAAACAGGGTTAGGCGTTAAGAAGCAGAGTAGTTAGAAAAAGTCCTAGGGTTCTCTTCTAGCCTCCAGATAGAAGCACCAATTTCACCACCGAGAGTTTTCAAGGCAAAAATATTTTGAGAGGATTTCCGAGCTATGATGATACAGAAATAAATGAAGGGAAGGAGTCAGAAGGAAGCAGTTTAACATAGTAGGTGTCAAGAGATAAACTGAAGTGTAGTCAACATTTAAAGAGTTTATTTGAGCAAAAATCTATTCAGATCAGTTAGCCCCAAACTGAAAGTGGTTGGGGGAGTCCCACCAACAGGAGCTCAGGGAGAGACTTTTACACAGACGATGGGGAAGCAACGTGACGGGCGATAGCCCAACACCTAGTCAGTTGTGTGTGACTGGTTGTCTTAAGGTTTCAGTTTTGTAATGTAGAGACAACTGAAATTAGAGACAGTTCAGACATCTGTAGATTTGCTTCTCCTGCGAAGGTGATGGTAACTCATAGGTGCAGATGTGGCTTCTGCCTGTGTGCCCAGGCCCCCGAAAAGCCAGCAGACAGTAGAGGAGACTGGGGCACCCGGTAAAGAGAGGGGGCTGGGAGGGCTGGAGCTAGGGGAGGGAGCCCCTCATCTGTAGGAGCCTGTAGGGCCCCCACCTGTCCACACCAAGCCCACAGACCATGAGCAGCCAAGGGAAGAGAGAACTAAAGGCACCACAGCCAGTCACATAAAGAGCCATCTGTGTTCCCTCTCAGCCTTCCACCCTGACGCCCAAGGCTGTACCCTCAGAACGAGAGAGGGCTGTACGAACAAGGAGACCAGCCTCCTCAGTGCTGGCCTTAAAGTTATGTGCTGCCCAGCAGCCATGCTGGGGCAAGGAGGGAGGTCAAGGGGGTCTAACTTGAGTGAGAGAGAACTGGGATGGTAAGTTGGGGAATCAGGCTGAGGTGGCGTGAGAGAAGGCTGCCCCCTAGTGGGGATGTAGTAGACTTGCCAGCTAATGCTCAGGACCCTCCTGTCCTGTCCCAGGAGCTATTATTCCAACCTCAGGTCTAACTCAGCCAAGGTCATGTCTCCCAATGGCCGTGCTAAGACTGGAACCCGGAAGACTGAAGCCCATCACCCGCAGCCACGTTGGAGAGCCCTTTGCCCAGCTCGTGTGCCCGCCGGTGGGCTGGTAGAAGTGCGAGTGTGATTGAGCAATGGGGGCGTAGCTGTGGCGCGATGCTCTCGCCAGAAGCAGCCTCTGGGAAGACGAAGGATTCCAAACCAGCCCTGCTCTTGCCCTCTCTCCCTTCAAGCTCTCGGCAGGGAACACCTGATCCTCAGTCCCCTCCCCGCCCCCCAGCATGAGCAAGGCTCAGCCCCAGGGAAGGCCAGGCCTGGGGGCAGAGGTGCCTCCCTGTCAGGTCAGCCTCGATGGCAGGTGGCCCGCTGGCTCCGACCGCACTTGCTGACACTGACCTGGCCTTTTGTTTTACCACTCAGGGATGGCCTCTTAGACTCTGGCCTTTTATTTGTTTGTTTGTTTGTTTGTTTGCTCAAGAAGGTGTGGGGGAGGGGCAAAGGGAGAGGGAATGAGAATCTTAAGCAGACTCCCCACTGACCGTGGAGCCCAATGCGGGATTCCATTTCACGACCCTGAGACGGTGACCTTAGCGAAATCAAGAGTCGGATGCTTAACTGACTGAGCCACTCAGGCACCCTGAACTCTGGCCTTTTAAACCCATGCTCAAGAGAAAGCAACTTCAGACTGAGGAATGTGGATCTAGAAAAGGGATTTGTGGAAGGCTTTGCACTTAGGGGAGTGATCTGTGTGACATCTTGCCTCTCAAGGTCTGTAAGTTCCCAGCACCCTGGCTCTCCTTTACTCCTCAGTCAGGGTCTGGCTTTTCAGTGTCCGACTGGAAAAATCCTTAGAAACGTTTCAATTAAATAAATTATGTATTTTCAGGATTCTTTCTGGACCCTGACTTCTCTCCACGCTTCTTATAGGTGGGCTCGCATCCCCTCATCGTTTTTAGCACCTCCCCACACTCATGTCACTTACACTCATATCCAGACCAGAACTTTGGTCTCATGTGTCCACTGACCCGTTTGATATCTTTATTTGTGTGTTTCTCACAAATATCTCAGAACCAGAATCCCTCAAACTAAACTTCTAATCTTCCTCCAGTAAATCCTAATGACTTTAGCTCCAAAATACATATCAAATGTATCCACTTCCCCCCCCTCCCATCTCTTCAGCTTCTACTCTTGCTTAACTAACAGCATCTTTCCCACTGAACTTGGCTTGGCCGTTTTTTCCCTGGTATTGCCTCTTAATGTGACTCTCAACTCATTCTCCATAGAACAATCAGAGTAA
This sequence comes from Spilogale gracilis, assembly GCA_004023965.1. Taxonomy (NCBI): domain Eukaryota; kingdom Metazoa; phylum Chordata; class Mammalia; order Carnivora; family Mephitidae; genus Spilogale; species Spilogale gracilis. The sequence goes on from PITA01004698.1 coordinate 67,465, forward strand.
TCTGGTTAAACTATAAATTAAATCATCTTAGTCTCATATGTAAATCTCTTAATGGCTACTCATTGCACTCAGAATGAAATCTAATACTGTCCTATATCCTGGCCCCCATCTGCCCATGCTAGCCACTAGTGCTGCTCACCATGTCTTCCATTTCTTCTAGTGAAGATAGGACCACGAGACTTGCTTTGGGCAATGAAGTGTAAGTAAAGTGTTTTGAAAGCCCCTATGTGGCTATGTTCTTCTCCTGCTACAGTGGTTAGGGAATCCAGGGTTGAGATTGTAGGGATTTGGGAAATTCGCCCAAAACCACATGAACTTTTCATGAGTGAAGAAAAGCTCCTGTTGTGAGATTGGAGGGTTTGTTTCTGAAGCAAAACACGGCCTATCCTTACTGATACATTGTAGAAAAAGGGGTTATGTGTGGCAGTCCTCTTTAAAACAAAGCAAAGGACAAAGGTTTTCCAGAAAATGTCCTAGTTTTTCATTAGACTAGAAAAAAATTAACTATGGCTCTTACTGACTATTCCCAAAAGTAATTTCAACAAATCCCCAAATTTGAGTGGATTTCTGGGTGATCCAAGAAGCAGGCACATATGTATTTTTACCAGGTAATGACCTACCTAGTTAACAAGTCTGGGTGTAAATGGGAAAGACTGGATCACCACTGGGAAAAAAGGAGGAAAATACAAGTGAAACTTTACAGAGAGATGTGAGGGAAAGGCACCTTCTGTGTGTTTAAATATCATTACTAAAGTTAAACATTCACCAGGAAAGACCTACTTTTTTCCCATCACCCAAGCAGTAACACCTGCTTCCCTTTGTCTTAAGTTTAACATGTCCCGGGAAGGATCTGAGTGCTTCAAATTTGGCTGAAAAGGAAGGAGTTTGTGGGGAATATATATTTTCCAAGAAGGAACATTTCCTTGTCTCCTGCTCAGGGTCCTCTTGCCATATATCTTCAGTGATTTACTGTGTTTAATAACTTAATTAGGAGAGAGAAAGTGAGAGAGCGAGAGGGAGGGAGGGTGAGAAAACAAACAAATGGGGTGGATGAAAGGGAGGAAGGGAGGAAAGAATAGAGAGAAGAAGGGAAGGAAATACACCTCTGATGACACCGGAAGGTGATGTCTCTGTGAGAGGGGAGAGATGGGCACCCTTCCTGAATACCCCTTAAACACACAAAACAGTAGGGTTTTTGGTTTTCGGTTTTGTTTTTTTGTTTTTTAACTCACAGAGACCATACCTTGGGAGCCTCAGTTGAAATGGTATGGTCACTACCAGTAGATGTAGTGACTTCCCAGTGAGCTGGCCTCTAGACATGGTAGCCAGAAAAAGGCAATTCTCAGAGTTCATCTTCTCTGTGAGAAATCACCCGAAGATATTGAAAACAAGACTGTCCACACCCATTGACTCCAGGGCCCCTGGAGGGAGCCTAAAGCAGGGCCCAAAGCAGGACATTGGCTTTGGCTAGGGTGCCACATTATGTTTCAAAATTCCCATTTCTAGGGACAGAGGAGATGCCTACTGGACCTCCCCAGGGAATCGGCATCTAGGGTCCCATCGTCATGTCTTCATACACAAGCTCAATAGGCCACATTGATCAGATAGCACTCTTTCATCCCAGACTGTGGGAGGTCTGGCCTAGGGGATCTCTTCTTTTTGAAGGACAAGAACATGTATCCACCATGAAGTTCAAAATCCCTACAACTGACTTGGTCCAGTTCTTACTCACAGCGGAGGCCCAAGTCAGGGCTCTGCCTCCTGGGTTCTTTGATGAGGCCATTGGTGGTTTCAACGTTGAGACATTTGGCTGAGTCAAGAGCTTTAGGCTGGGCCATACAAGCCCAGATTCCTGGCAGTTTGAGAGATCCTGGGAGTTTTCCTCTGGGGAAATGGATAGTGAGCTGGTTTTTCAGACCTGTGTGGGTTCTTTTTGGAAAGACGGCACTGAATGTCCATATGTAAGCAGGATCTCACTGCCTTTGTTTGGGCATTGCCCACTGGACAGTCACGCCGGGCTCTTTGCAGGATTTTGGTCCCTTGCTGAGTCATCTGATTATTCTCCAGCAAGCCTGGGTCTCCTTCCTGAGGGAGCCTTTGCTCGGACCCCATGAGCTTGTCCTCGTGTTTTACTGGGAGAGCGGTTTCCCGGTGGAAGGTTTGGATGCAGCAGAATATCTCTAGGTGCGCGTGCCATGGAGACTCAGGGGCCTGAAGACAGCCTCCATCAGCCTCCTCCAGCCGCCCTTCTGCCCCGGGGTCTGCCTCTTCCAGGGACAGTGAATGCCTTCTCTCCTTGTTAATCCAAACAGGCATGATCCTGGTTTCAGCGGGCGCAGGCATGTACCCTCCTGAGAAAGCAAGGCACAAGCAGGATCACCACTGGAACGGACACGGGCGGCTCTCAGTCTGGGGCTCTCGGAGCTCTCGAGCCCTAGGATTGCCATCCCCAAACCTCAAGGAAGCCGGGCAGTCAGTGCACTGCTTGCGTGTGTACACACATATGGGGACCACACACGGTCCCACCTGCACATGCTCACACGTGTACTGTCCCTCCCATGCCCACACATTCACACCCACACAAACCCTCTCTAATACACACACACACACACACACACTCATGCACAAGTATTCATTCATTCAACAAGTATTTATTGAGCACCTATTACATGCCAGGCATTATTCATTCTAGGTTCCAGGAATATGGCAGCAAACATTGAGACAAAATCCGCGTCTTCACGGATATGTTCTAGTGGGCTGGAAAAACAGGAAGCAAACGAGTATATTATAAGAAAATTGCAGGCGGGAACCAATGCTATGCAGAAAAACTCAAGCAGAACAGAGTTTAATAATTGACTCCAGTTCTTAACGGCAGTGAGGCAGTGACCCCAGGGCAGAGCCAGGAACGAGCATCCAGACTGAAAGAATGGGACGGTGTCACACGCACTGGCCAGTGGGAAAGATTACTCTCCACTTATGGGGTTTTGTGCTCTGGGATTCCCATAAGGGGTTTACCGTCCACGGTGGAGGAGGGAGGGGCTGTATTTCAAAGCAGCCCCTTCGGGAGGACCAGCCCCTCACCTTCTCCCATCCTTCAGACACTGTTCTGGAAACACATTTGCAGGAGCTCTGGCTTCTCTGAACCGGCAGCAGGGATGACCAGACTGGTGTCTCCCTTCTTTCTCAGGACCTGTTTTTACCACCTTGTGGCCCTCGACAGTTTATTATCAACCCTTAGGGGTAGAGAGGGTTGTGGGAATGACTGAAAAGTGTTCCAAAGAGAGGAGGTCTATTGCCTCTGGATCGTCAGCTGGGCTCTCTTGAGCCTCTGGGCTTGGTCCCTGCAGGAGGCCCGGCCCGGGGTGTGGTGCGCAGGGGGCAGAGAGGGCGCCGGGCCTGAAGGCAGAAGGAAGGCCCCGAGCGCCGGGTCTGGGAGGCTGAGGGAAGCAGGATGGCTGCGGCCATCTCTGCAAACCATAGAGGGACTGAAAATGTGTTTCCGCTTCAGGACGACCTGATTTTTCTCCGCAGGGACACCCTGACAAAAAGTCAGAATGTTATGTATTTATTTGAGAGCAGAGGAAGAGAGGACGTGATGGGAGAAACCAGGAACTAGAATCCTTTCCATTATGTCAGGGCAGGTGGGAAGGATGTGGTTGCGGAGAGGAGCCTCCTGTCAGTCCCGGCCCAGGGTCCACAGAGGACCAGGAAAAAGACGAAGTGGGAGGCACACCTGGACCCTGAGCCCAAACAGATTTTGCCTCATGGCTGACTTGGCCTGGGAGTCACAAGTCTTCCCTGACAAAGCAGAGGCCAACAGGCCCTTCTGGCATTAACCTGCCGGAACCGATGCCAGCTAGGGGAGGAGCGCCCTGAGGTACAGAGTGTGGGAGAAGGAGCTAGAAGGGAGAAAGGGGTTCAGAGTGTGGGAGAAGGAGCTAGAAGGGAGAAAGGGGTTCAGAGTGTGGGAGAAGGAGCTAGAAGGGAGAAAGGGGTTCAGAGTGTGGGAGAAGGAGCTAGAAGGGAGAAAGGGGTTCAGAGTGTGGGAGAAGGAGCTAGAAGGGAGGGTCGGGGCAGGGGTGGTGAGTTCTGTGGGGCATGTGGAGTTGGATGGTCTTTGGGAGGCGCCATCACGTGGCCCTGCGAGTCTGAATTGTGGGTCTGTTGAGCCTGATGGTGGTTTCCTCTGATGGTGGTTTGATTTAATGTTTGCTGAACGACTGACTGCATGAACGAGTTTGAGGATGGACTAGAGCTTTAGGAACCTTCCAAGGCGCCCCCTGAAGAGATAGGGGGCTATTTGGCTGTGCCAGTTCAGCAACAGCCCCAGGAGTGGGAAAGGGGCACCTTCCGCTCGGTGGTAGCACTTTTGTCTGCAAAAGGCCTCACACTTCCTGTCCCAGGTGGTGATGTCCCTCTGGCCCCTGATTCCTTCCCAGCTGGCCTAATATTGGGTGAGCCACTCAGTGATCCTGAGGTGTGCAAATAACCACAGAAGCCCTCAGGCACAGCACTGACCTTCCCACCTCCCTTGACCCATTCATTGCTGTTGAGGGAAGGGCTGGGATGGAGCCTTACACTCCTAACTTCCTCCAGTAATAAAATCTGAGTTCCCAGACCGAAGAGGCATTCTCCTTCAGAGGCTTCTGTATCTCATGCGTCCTTGGAAGTTGTTTGAGACCGTGATAAGCAAGCCCCATGAGCTAGGGTGCCTCCTGAGCCCTGAGCGTCCTCTGGCCGGTGCCCGGGCTGTTGAGAACACCAGGTCTGCTCTCTCCAGAACCCGTTTCTCTGCTTTGCCGGAGGTGAGACCCAGCCAGGAAGAACTGCCATCGCCTCACCTGGCCCAGCAGGGGGCCAACAGTCTGGCAAGGTGAGAAGGGAGGAGCAGAGGCCGATGGCAGCTGGCCTGATGCCTGGGTGAGGCCCCCGGTGGGGGGGAACCGAGAACCAGCCTCCCACCTCTGCTGGCATCCCTGTTCTTTCCCACCAGGAGCGCCCGCAGAGCCCAGGCCTCCCTTGGCCACAGCCCACCACCCATTGCACCCATAGCCAGACCCTCCTACCTCTGCTTTTGCCCCCAGCACCTGCCCAGCCCTACCTTTCGGGAGCACCACGAGGTGGGCCTGCGCCTTCTGCTGTCTTCGCAAGCCTTCGTACTGGGCCCGCAGGACCTGGATGCTGAGCGGGGGCTCCTTCCCTGGGGCCTGCATCGCTGAGCCCTCAGTCATGAAACAAGACCCCAGCTGCCAGAAATGTGGCAGGGCAGGGCAGAGGCAGGGCCACCCCTTCATCTGGATCCGGGAGAAAAGCAAACAGTGATGGGCGGGGCGTGGGAAGGGAGAGAAGGAGTGGCAGAGGGGGGAAGGGGGAGTGAGGAGGGCAGGGAGAATGGTAAGGGGAGAGGGGGAGATGGGGGAGGAAAAGGTAAGGGAAATGAAGAAAGATGGCGGGGAAGGCAGGACTAAGTGGGAAGTGGGGAAGGAGTGAAGCTAAGGCAAGGGGAGAAAGACAAGGGAGGGGAAAATGAGGTGGGGAGTCATGAGTGAGGAGGGGAAGGGCAGGAGAGGGGAAGCTCAGAGGAGAAAGAAGAGTCAGAGGGAAGAGGGGAGGAGGAAAAAAGGGGTCCCCAAGAGGGGAGGAAGGATGAGAGGAGGAGGGTGGTAGGGCAAAGAGGGTTGTGAAAGAGGAGAGAGGAGAAGGGGCTGGGTACAGGCGGGGAAAGGAGGGACCTCCAGGGAGAGACTGAGGGGCAAGGGGTGTGGGAGGAAGAGGGGAGGGAGAGCAAGGCAAGCACAGCTACTCAGAGTCCTTCTGGGTGTCCCTGTGCTCCAGGTCCTTCACTGCCCAATGCCTATGTTTAGAGTCTGATTCCCAGAGTTCCTACGCAGGCTCCTGCCTCCCTGCAGAGCCGGAGTGGATGCCGGACTGTGCCGGGCACCTGCTTAGCTCACACCTCGGGGACGCGGACCTGGAATCTCAAGAGCAAACCTGTTGGTTTGGTTTCACTGGAGAAGGAGCACCCTCTGCAGCCTCACAGAGCTGGTGCCTCTGGGACGCACACACGGCAGCGACGTCCAAGAGAGCCTAGGCAGGAGAGGGGCCCCAGATCTCCACTCACCCAGCACACACATCCCAGGAGAAAGCCCAGCCCCAAAGCCTGCCCTGGGGGCTGAGCTAGGAAAGCCCTGTCCTCTGGCCAGCCACAGCTCTCTGACAGCCTCCTCCGTCTCAGCCTTCTCCAGCCAAGCAGGGAGCTGCAGTTTCTCACCCATGGCGAGTGGTGCCCTCACCCCTGCAGGCCAGCCCCACCAGCTCTGTAACCCTTGGAATCCTAGACTCTCTCTCCCCTGCACCAGCTTGGATCTATCCTTTCTATCTTGTCCTAATATGAGGCTTGCAGAAAACCAATTACCCTACACACCTACACAGGCCGTGCGTGGGAAGAGGGTAGCGGCTGAATTCTAGGAGCCTGTTCTGGAGCCGAAATCCATAGGGTCTAGTCGCCGGGTGTGAGAGTGAGATGGACGGGAATCTCCAGGGGGCAGTGTGTTTTTGAGGGCTGCTGTCATGGAGAGCCGCATTGCAGGGCGTAAACGACAGCGATGTATCGTCTTAGGATTCTGGGGGCCAGGAGTCCATGATCAAGGCATCAAGAAGGCATCAAGGCAAGGGAGGCTGGTCTTTTTCTGGGAATTCTTGGAGAATCTGTTCTAGGCCTTTCCCCTGGCTTTTGTGGCTTTGCCGGCAGTCTCTGGTGTTCGTCGGCCTGAAAAAGCATCAGTTGATCTCTGCCTTTCTATTCATGCAGGGATGTCCCTGTGTGCCTGTCTCCATGTCCAGACTTCCCCTTTTACAAGGGTACAGTCATGGCGGATTAGGGTCCACTGTAATGACCCCATCTTACCTAATTCCGTCTGCAGTGGCCCTATTTCCAAATACAGTCACGTTCAGAGGTACTGGGGTCAGAACTTCAACATAGGAACTTGGGGGACACAGGTAGATGAATGGTAGTTCCCATCATAGAGTTAGGCTCAGGAGAGGAGCAGACTGGGGTGTGGGAGAGAAGGAGTGTGTTTCAGGGCTTGTGTTAGGGGTGCCTATGGTCTTGGGGTCATCAGAAGGGACTCAGAAGGAAATCAGCAGCGTGGTAGAAACATGCAAATGTCGTCCTGGGTGAAAATGATACAGTTCATTCCTGGAAAAGTTGACTCGTGCTGCTCTGTATATTCATGTACAGGTTTTTCTTTGACTACTTATCTACAGTTCTTCTGGTGACTCTTCCTACAAGCAGAATTGCTGAGTCACACAGTTGTTACCTGTTGTTTTCATCGCAAGACTCCCTTGGCTGTAAGGATATTGCATTTTGAGGATATTAAAAAATGTTTGCGTTGTAACTTTGGTTTTTCTGTTGATTTGCCAAGAACTCTGGCCTGGAGCAGTCTGGCCTCTTCAAGTTGGCATGTTTGCTGTTTTGGAAATGGGATCACCATTTATAATTGCTCATCATGCCGTGACAAAAGAAGTCCCTGTGTAAACCAAATGATAAAATATCATTTATCCAGTTTAGTCACCTGTAAAAAAAAAAAAAAAAAAAAAAAAAATCCCATCATCTTCAAGTTGCCTGTCCTCTAGTGGGGGCTTTGAGTCATAGCCACACAAACAACTGCGATAGGCTGTGAGAGGTTTTGGTGTTTCTTCTGCTGTTTAATGAGCTCTGGCTAGTTAGGATGCCCAACGAAGTATCAGGCCCCATAGACCTATAACTTTCTCCAGAGTTTTAGAAAGGTTTTTTGGGAAAAGAAGGTAAAAAAAACCCTTATTTTCCCAACACTATTATGTCAAATGAATGAAAAGTCCAGGATAAAAATGTGCATACATTTTCCTAAATTTGTTTTGCTGTGGCCTTTCAGAATCATTACCTGTGCAATTAGAACTTCATGTAATGAGTGTATAATCTCACTGAGTGAGCTGCGGAGGTGGTGGGGTGACCAGGTTCCCGAGTGTCCCGCCAGAACACCTGGCTTTTCATCCTGGCTGTGCCACTTACTGGTTGTAAACTCTGTTTTCTTAATACCCCATGCCTCAGTTTCTCCATCTGTAAAATGGACCAATAACAGTTCCATTTACCCACCTGTAAAACGGGACTAATGATAACACCTTTATGGGAGTATGAAGTCCTTAGAACAGTGTCTGGTGTGAGGTCAGCACTATAAGAACTTGTTGGAGAACAATTTACAGATTGGGGCAGATAATTACAATACCTTTAATCAAGATAATAAGTTAATAGTACAAGTTCTTGTCAAGGAGGATCTTATTGATTTTAGTTTTGACAATGCTTATTGCCTATTCTTTAATAGAAATATTTCCTACCTACCCCCAAATAAAGCATATAAAAGTTATTGAAGGAATACTCTGGGACAACTAGTTAATACTTAATTTCAAATACCTAGAAAGAGATATTTTAAAATTTAAAAACACTTTTATTAATACCAAAGCGCAGTCCAAGAATAACAGCCTCCATGTTCTGGCTTTGAACTTAAGATTTATTTCATTAAACATGTATTCATTCAACAAGTACTTATTCAGCTGCCACAATGTTCCAGACTCAGTAATCAATCGGTGAAGAATATCAAATTAAACAGACATTATCATCATGGAACTTCCAATACAGTTGTGGGGAAAGAACTGTATCATTTATGATAAGAATGAGGTGAAGAGAATACTATAAGTAATTTAAATTGAATAATGCATATAGAGCATTTGGGGGAGTTCACAACTTTTAGAAAGTAGGTAATAAATGTTACCTATGATTATTTATTATTCCAATAATGATTATCATTTATCCAGTTTAGTCACCTGTAAAAAAAAAAAAAAAAAAAAAAAAACCATCCTCTTCAAGTTGCCTGCCCTCTAGTGGGCACTTTGAGTCATAGCCACACAAACAACTGCGAAAGGCTGTGAGAGGTTTTGGTGTTTCTTCTGCTGTTCAGTGAGCTCTGGCTAGTTGGGATGCCCAACGAGGTATCAGGCCCCATAGACCTATAACATTCTCCAGAGGTTTATGCTCAGTGCTAGGCGATCTCACCACGCTCCCTTGCCCCATCTGTGGCCAGTTAGTGGCCTGTGAAGTGGCGTGGGATAGAGTTCTACTGAATAGGCCCACCCCTTCAGGAGGGGTCAGGCCTGGCTAATCAGGCTTCAAACAGAGCAAGACAGAGCCATTGAAGCCACAGCCAAAGGAAACAGATGGGAAGTATTCGATCCACATGGCAGCAGAACGTCAGGGCCCAGAATGCCTGCTACTGACCAGGCAGGGTTGCCTCTCGTTCCCAAAATATTTCAGCAGTGGCTCCAAGAAAGTCCAAGTGAGTTTTGTGACTATTGCCTTATTCGTACCTTCCCTGAATATGTTTACCATAACCCAGAGTTAATCCGTGTAGTTCCAGCATTAAAGAGCCTTACCAAAGACCCTTTGGATATGCTGTCCCATTTCATCCCTGTCAGCCTTCTGAGAAACAGGGAGTATCACCCCCATTATAGGGGCTCAGAGAGGTTGTGTGACCTACCCGGGGTGCCACAGCACGGAACTGGTAGCACAGAATCTGCACCCACTTCATTCTGCTCTCAGGGCCGGAGTTCCTTACCATAACGCATATCCCGTGGTATTGAAACCTGCGTCTAATGGGGGTATGAGATTAGATATTTCTCCACTATTTATTATTAGCAAAACCCTCTTTTAGAAACACCTAGGTTAAACAACTTCAACCAGGTTCTCAGATAATGTTTTGTACAGACATCCAAGGAGAACCTGGTAGAATATTGTGACTCGATCTCAGGGTGTGAGTTTAAGCCCCATGTTGAGTGTGGAGCCCCCTTAAAATAAAAAATTGAAATAATAATAATAGTGAGTTAACATCCAGGAACAATTTAATCCCTTCTTTCATAATCTGTAAACTTTCCTTTAATCAACTCATCCCGAATCTGATCCTTGACTGAAAAGTCTTCCCCAGAAGTTTGGGCCCACATTCTTGGGGTTTCTGTTTTATAGTGTGATGGCTGCAGTCTGAGGTGTTTAAGCTCATTTGGAGGTTCTAGATCCTGACTGCATACATAGTAAGAATCACCTGAGTGACTTCTCACAGTCTCCTTTGCCAGGGCTTCATTCTCTGCCCCTAGACCCAATCACAGAGGGAGGGGGCGAGGCATTACTACTTAACACTTACCAGTGTACAGCCAAAGCCAAGAACCGCTGAACTATTCAGTAGTGACTTATCAAGCCACCTAGCTTTGGAGAAGCCTTTTTCTGTTCACAGGCCTGGCAGGTCTGTTTGCAGAGATGCCGTTATATGGGAGGACGGGGTGGGGATCTGAGCCCTCTGTCTGATCTCCACGTAGGTGTGTCCTCTTCATTGCTGCCTGTGAACTTGAGACCACTGCAAAGATTCAGGGAGGAAGAGCGAGACAACGCCGCCCTGCCGTGTTACCCAGGCTGTGGGCTCCTCCTCAGACTGTGTTGTCCAAGTTCCGAGTCTCTGCTCTGCTATTCACAAACGACGCCAGGGGCCTCTCCAAACATGTGAACTTGTGACTGATTCAGACTGTGCCAAGGATATTTACGGAAAGTCCTTCTCTTCTCTGCTTCCATTTCTACCAAAGATTTCAATACATCTGTGGCTTCTGGAAAATGACTTTTGGATCCCCGCAGGTTTGGCTGATGACCCCTGGGCTTACAGAAATCAGGTGAGGTAGTCAGGTGAGAGTTACTCAACTGGGCGTCACTTCCTTGTTAAGTGTTGACATTTGACTCTTTGTGACATTGTATTTACTTGACTTATTTCTGATATATATTTTAATGGGTGATTTTTGTGTTTGGATGGATTTGAAGAGGTGATAAGCCCAAGAACACAAAGGCTTTTGAGACCCAGAAGCAGGTTAAACATTTGCTGGAAACTTGTATCTCCTGGAATTTCTCTTTCCATATCTCCTGGGCTGCTTCGTTTTTTTCTCAGAATTTCTGGGTGGAGACAGGCCTGGATGGCCTCCCCACTTCCACAAGGGTGAATCAGTAAAAAATAAGCCTTTTATGAGTCTCTAGTTTCTGTGCCCTCAACTTTAGCCCAGCTGGGTGAGTGGCCATTTCTTTGAATAGTCAAAGGAGAATTGAAAGCAGCAATGAAAGGGCAGCTGGGTAACTCGGTTGGTTAAGTGTCTGACTCTTGGTTTCAGCTCAGGTCATGATCTCAGGGGTTGTGATCTCATGGGTCATAAGATCGAGCCCTGCAATAGCCTCCCTACTCCGCACAGAGTCAGCTTGAGATTCTGTCCCTCTGCCCTTTTCTCCTTGTGCTCATTCTCTCCCTCTCTCTCTCTCTCTCTCTCTCTCTCTCTCTCTCTCTCTCTTTAGCCCAGTGATGGGTATTAAAGATGACAGGAATTGCAGGGAGCACTGGGTGTTCTATGCAGACGAAGACTCATGGAACACTGTATCAAAAACTAGTGATGTCATGTACGGTGACTAACACAACAGAATTAAAAAAATAAATTAAATAAAATACATAATATTTACAAAAAGAAAGCAGGAATGAAAATGTGATTGCAAGTATAAACAGTATGGGTCTTTCGGCGGTTTGTGAGGACCGATAACCAAGTATCTAACCATCGTGGCTTCTCCATGCCTGTAGTCTCTGTAGATGCAAAGAGCCATGGAGTCAGAGATGGCGAAAGATTTTGGTGCATCCAGAAACTGGAATTTGTATTTTACTTGAAGGCTAATTGACATACCACCTGAAGACACTCCTGGATTATTTATTGGCAATAACTATGTCCCCAGAAAGTTGACTCCACTTAGGGACCCAAGTAGACAGTGAATATAAATTAAAGAGATTTCAAGCCATACGTAAACATATCAATACAAGAAAGTCCCTTGAAATAAAACAGCTTAATATGTTTAGTGATGAAGCTGATATAGAGAGCCGGGAGATGGGGTGGGGGGAGAGGCAGTAAAGAGTGTTCAATAAACAGTGTTTCGCCCAATGGACATCCATCTGGGACAGATTAATCTTGACCTCTGCCTCCAATCATACACAAAACCCAATTCTAGTTAAATTGTAGGTCCAAATTTTAAAAGACAGTAAGTCTTCTAGAAGAAATAATAGAATAAGTTTTTATTCCTTTTTTTGAAGATTTTATTTATTTATTTGACAGAACGAAACACAGCTAGAGAGGGAACACAAGCAAGGGGAGTGGGAGAGGGAGAAGCAGGCTTCCTGCTGAGCAGGGAACCCGATGCAGGGCTGGATCCCGGGACTCCAGGACCATGACCTGAGCTGAAGGCGCATGCCCAATGACTAATCCACCCAGGCACCACCATTTAAGTTTTTATTCTTATATGGGGGAAGGCAAAGATAATTTAAACAGGACAGAAAAACCGCTAATCATGGAGCATATTGTTGGTGAAATGGACTGCATTAAAATAAAGGAATCCTTGGTTTCCTATTGAAGATATTATTAAGAGTAAAAGTGCAAGGCACAGAGTGGACATAGAAATACCAGTCAGTAGATTTCTGTCTAGAATTTATAAAGAACTACAAACCACTAAGAAAACATAGACATTAATACAGACACAGTAAAAAGACAGGCACTTCAAAAAAGCCAATAACATATAGAAAGATGCTCAGTGTCCACAACAATGAAGTCAATAACAGGGTTTGTTTGTTTTGTTTTTAAAGATTTTATTTATTTGACAGAGAGAAACACAGCCAGAGAGGGAACACAAGCAGGGGGAGTGAGAGAGGGAGAAGCAGGCTTCCCGCCGAGCAGGGAGCCTGATGTGGGACTCGATCCCGGGTCTCCAGGATCATGACCTGAGCCAAAGGCAGTTGCTCAACCAACTGATCCACCCAGGCGCCCCAATAACAGGGTTTTTATAACAGATTTAAAAGGCATGAAATAGGGGCGCCTGGTGGCTCAGTCGTTAAGCATCTACCTTCAGCTCAGGTCATGATCCCAGGGTCCTGGAATCGAGCCCCCCATCCAGCGCCCTGCTCAGCAGGAGGCTTGCTTCTCCCTCTCTCACTCCCCTGCTTGTGTTCCTTCTCTTGCTATCTCTCTCTCTGTCAAATAAATAATTTTTTTTTAAAGGAATGAAATATCCACATCAACTTTCCTGGTTTGCTCTGGTAGGTTCAGCACATCTAATAACAGCTGAATTGACGCTTGCCCCTGTCATCATCAAATTGAACCAAATATGAATTTCTCATTTGAAACTATTATGATAATTTCTTCTCTCTATGGATTCTATTTCAATTTTTCTTTCTGGATAATAATCCTTTATCTCATTGTTTCATTCTAGCACCTAGTTTCCAAATCATTTCTACTACTTTCCATTATTTTCAGTCGGAATTGTGTGGTCAGCCAAGCCAAGATTTCTTCCCCAGGACACGTAATGCTTGGCCTACTGCTGGTGTGGGGTTGTTGTTGTTTTGTTTTAAAAAGAGCTTTGAGCCAGTAATCTATGTCAGCGTTGACCTGTCTATTCAGTAGCATGCATTGTTCACTACCTTCTCTTCTCCCAGTTCTGACAGTTCCCTACATGCAACTTTTGATGGGCAAGTGAGTTTTCCTACCACTTGCACGGAGAATCTAGTTTACAGTCATGCATACAGCACGGGCCAAAGGGCATCCAAAGCCCAGTTGTACACCATGCAGTGGGAGTAATAAAATAGCGTTCTTTTTTTTCTTTTTTTTTTTTTTTAATTTGACAGAGAGAGAGAGATCAGAAGCAGGCACAGAGGCAGGCAGAGAGAGAGGAGGAAGCAAGGTCCCTGCTGAGCAGAGAGCCCAATGTGGGCCTCGATCCCAGGACCCCGAGATCATGACCTGAGCAGAAAGCAGAGGCTTTAACCCACTGAGCCACTCAGGCGCCCTAAAATAGCGTTCTTTGAACTGGGTATGTACAAGCCAGTGTCTCCCAGCTTTTTTCTGTGTTTTAAAATATTGGTTTTATTATTCAGATATGATGAGGCCAACGGAGCAGGAGCTGTCTGCGCCGGGAAAGATAGCTTGTACTCACAGTTCTCATGAGGAGGGGCAGGAAAGGATGAGGGAACCTTAGGCAAGTGTCTTGATTGTGGATTCCACAGGAGGGAGCAGGAGAGGCAGGGCAAAGAGGCTGAGGGTTGGGGAGTTTGAATACTGCCAGCGGCTCTGGGGCCCAGGAGCTGTCCACAGCTGCCTCGGACCCTGCTTACCCCTCCCAGTGAGGTCAGGCCTTGGGTTTGGGGTTTCAGAATCTGAACTGTGGGTTCAGCTTACCTGAGTAGGAAGGGCTCTTCATTCCAACTTTTAGAAACACACCTAGGTTGGGTTTTCCGCCAGGAGGAGCAAATGCTGTGCAGGTGGGAGACAGCCGGAGAAGACCCTAGCAAACCTTAGGTTTTCGTCCTTGTGATCCACGGTGGAAATTCACACGATGGATTTTAAAAAAATTTTTTATTTTAATTCCCGTGTAGTTAACATGTAGTGTCATATTACTTACAAGAGTACAATAGAGTGATTCCACTCTTCCAGACATCCCCCAGCGCTCATCACGACAAGGCACTCATTGATGCGCCCCCATTCCCCCATCCCCCTCCGTGACCATCAGTTTGTTCTCTACAGTTCCGAGTCTTTGGTTTGTGAGTCTTTTTTCCTTTGCTCCTTTGTTTCCTAAATTCCAGTTAGGAGTGAAATCATATGGTATTTGTCTTTCTCTGACTTGTTTCTCTTAGCATTATACTCTCCAGCTCCATCTATCTTGTTGCAAATGGCAAGATTTCATTCTTTTTTATGGCTGGATAAAATTATGTTATGTAGGTGGGTGTATGTATGTATAGATAACAGATCTTCGTTATTCATTCATCTATTGATGGACACACTATAGATTTTGAACATGATTTTTTTTTTTTTTTTTTGGCTCTGGGGTGGTGAGGACAGGTGAATTGTGGCTCTGAGTGTAAGAGCCTGATGGGGAAGCAGTGAGGTGAACAGGCTCCGGATTGGTCGGTTTGCATACGATACTCACACTCATAGTCCTTTACTAGCACTAGGAATTGGCTGGCCCCAGGCTGGGCAGTCCAGTCAGGGTCGCCAAGATCCCACATGTTGAGACATCAGAATAAAAAGACATGCTTAATACCCTGTTTGAAAGACATGGTATTAAATGAAAGACTATATTTTCTACCATGTTTATCCAGTGGAAAATCATTACCATTAATTTGAAGCACAGTGTGTTTTGCTAGAAAAAATCTCATGCTATCAAAAGGGTTGGAAACATTTTCCAATATCATTATCCAACAAACCTAATAACACACCAGAGGTTTTGTCCTTTTTGATCAATCTGCTGGTTTTGTGTATATAATTTAACTCACAAGGTGCGACCCAGAGTTACATTTGTTACTTCTGAATTATGTATTTGACATGAAGCATTCTCTTTTCCATCTCAGTATTTTAATTAGTACCTAAAGAACCATTTACCGGGGCGCCTGGGTGGCTCAGTTGGTTGAGCCACTGCCTTTGGCTCAGGTCATGATCCCGGAGACCTGGGATCGAGTCCCACATCGGGCTTCCTGCTCGGCAGGAAGCCTGCTTCTCTCTCTCTCTCACTGCCCCTGCTTGTGTTCCCTCTCTGGCTGTGTTTCTCTCTGTCAAATAAATAAAATCTTAAAAAAAAAAAAAGAACCATTTACCAAATAATAAATTGCAAGGATTTAGTCAGACTTGAAGTTAAGGCTGTGGATTTGATCAGATTAATATTCTTATCAACTTTCATAAATAATTAAATCTTCAGTAATAAATAACTTATAGTGCCATATTTCTGAATTTATAGGGGTTATACTCAATAAAGTCTGAAAATTTTTATTGTTGCTAGTTTTTAAAATTTCAGCAGCCTTCTTGCTTGAAAATTTTCTATTTTTCCCATTCTGTTTTTCTCTCTTATTATCCTATCATTATTTCTACTATGATCTTGACTTGAACTTATTTCAGTGATCTAAAGGATTAAAAAATAATGTGTGGTTGTTTTCAAATACTCAGATTTTGAATACATTTTAATCTAAAAATATAAATTAAAAGTTAAAATTAAAAAAATTAAAAAATTCTCATGTCTTCAAAAATTAGTTTTCCCTAAATATTCAAAATTTCCAGGGTGCCTGGGTGATGCATTCAGTTAAGCTTCCGACTCACGGTTTCAGCTCAGGTCATGATCTCAGGGTCATGAGATGGAGCCCACGTTGGGCTCTGTGCTAAGTGTGGCCCCTGCCCCTCTGCCTCCATGCACGTGGACACACCTGCACTGCTCTCTCTCATATAAATAAATCTTTAAATAATTATTCAAAATTGCCTCAAAAATCAAGGAAAAAATTATGAAGACGTTAGTCCAAAAGGCCACCATTTTTATTTAATTTGTGAAAGCAGACTGTATGACTTTTATAACAAAGTAATAAAGCCCCACTTTGGTATCCAGTGACCATCTACTCTCCAATATAAAGAAATGTAATTAGTATCACATTTTCACATGTTGCGTCCAGGTCTATATGTCTATATACCAAGTCAAGAGCACTATGAATTCTGCATGATTGCAGAGTGTCCCTGGGTTGCCCCGTGTAACTGTTGCAAGCTCTGCAGTGCTTGAGGAGAATCAGCAGCTGAGACTTGAAACACCGAGAGAAGCAAGGCAGAGAGTTCTTTACCATGACTGGTCAATGAGGCTCTGTATTCCAAGAATCAGCCCCGCCCAAGGTGAGAAGAGTTGACCATGAAGAGTTGATCTTCTCTTCTCTTCCCCATTTCTTCTTCTACTCCATTGCCCTCTGCCCTCTTCAGTTAACCCCTGTCTCCCACATCCACGAGAGCCCGAATATGTCTTGGCTGAACCAGTTACTGGTTGCTATGACACAAACTCAAAACCGAGGCTTGGGCGGAGAGCAGTGTATTGATTCGCTGAAGGTGGTCACGTGATGTTTTTTCACTGAGGTTCATTCTAATGCGTGCCTGCTGGCGAAGGCATTTAACACCGCAGTGAATTCAGCCCTACAGTCTTTCTTTTCGCCTTTTTTTTTTTTTTTTAGATTTTGTTTATTTATTTATTTGACAGAGAGAGATCACAAGTAGGCAGAGAGACAGGCAGAGAGAGAGGAGGAAGCAGGCTCCCTGCCCAGCAGAGAGCCTGGTTGTGGGCCTTGATCCCAAGAACCTGAGATCATGACCTGAGCCTAAAGCAGAGGCCTTAACCCACTGAGCCACCCAGGTGCCCCAGTCTTTTCATCTTGAGATTAATGCCTGTAAATAATGACTGAATCCTGTCGTTTCTACCTGCAAAATACCACTTCTCAAAGGTTAGTGTTCTAAGAACCACCTACAAAGAGCTTATTTAAAATGCCGATTCCTGGGTCCCACACCAGAAATTCTGCTTATATAGCCTCTGCATTTGTTGTTTTCCAGACCACACTCTAAGAACCACAGATCTACAGATCTACACCAGCACCTCCTCGTTAACTCTGTAGTAACAATTCAGATCTCCACCCTCTACCATTTTCTCCCTGCATAGACTCTTCACTGATACAGCCGCTCCAGGACCCACCAATGTAGTGATTCTCATTACCAGTTGCACATTTCAATCACCTGGAGAACTTCAAAAAATTTCTTGATGCCTGTGCTTCGCTCATAGCCATTAAATCAGACTCTCTGGGACCAGGGACCCCAGCTACCAGTATAGTTTAAAGCAAACCCAGTAGATAGAACTGTGCAGCCAGAGTGGGGAATGACTATTCTCATCATCTACCACCTCCCTTGGTCTTTATTACCCTGCCTTAAAGTATTCTAAGGTTCCTTCTTTCCTAAAGCAGAGCCTCACCACCAGTGCCCCAGAGAAGGCAAACAGGCTACAGGTGTGGCACAGAACATTGACTGATCAGTAATCCGGCTGCCCTGGGCCCCCGGGCTCAGGCTATAAGTAGCTTCTCCTAGAGCTCCCTAGATGGGAGCTGGAGTTGAGTTATATTTGTTTTTTTCTCTGGGACCTTGTGGTTTCTGCTGCCCAACCATAGATGGGGTCCCCATTGAGTGCAGAAGGAGAACATGGCCAGGTGGACCAGGAAGCTCAACACCAAGGTATGGCTGCATGGAGAAGGGGTGTCATGTGAGCTGGGGTGGGTGGAAGACCCGGCTGCAAGCAGTAGCCCCCTAAGTCTCTGTCTTCACATATATTTGATTCTTTCACCTGATTGTCACTGATATGCTCTCTGTATGGTTATAGGGTAAGTCCTCCAATGGTGCACATGTGCTCTGAAAATTAATTGCATTATCACTGGGAAAGATTTGATCTAAAAACATGAAGCTGGATTTGAAATCTATTAGCATTATCATCCTAAGGGTTAACACTGTATCATGCTATGAAAGAAGGAAGCGTTTGTCTTAAACATCATTTCAGGCAGTGGTTGTTTATCGCCTTGTGTGATCCAAGTTTGCCGTTGTTTTACATTGCTGGTTACTAGCTAAAATAAGAGAAAACTTGCAAAAGCTTGACCAGGATTGTGTGTAGCATAACCTGCCCAAAGAGAAATGTTCCCAAATATTTAAAAGCAGTTGTGTACCTGACTTCAGGGTTTCAACACTATGAAAATGATGAACTTCCTTTTACCCAAGCACTCCACAAAGGCAGCAACTTGCTGCTCCGTTCATTGGATTGTTTTGAAAGAGTTCATGAAAAATGCTTGTTTAGGGGAGCCTGGGTGGCTCAGTTGGTTAGGCGACTGCCTTCGGCTCAGGTCATGATCCCGGAGACCCGGGATCGAGCCCCACATTGGGCTCCCTGCTAGGCAGGAAGCCTGCTTCTCCCTCTCTCACTCCCCCTGCTTGTGTTCCCTCTCTAGCTGTGTTTCTCTCTATCAAATAAATAAATAAAATCTTTAAAAAAGGAAAAAAAAGAAAAATGCTTGTTCAGGGATGTCTGGGTGGCTAAGTCATTAAGTGTCTGGCTTTAGCTCAGGTGATCATGGAGTCCTGGATTCGAGTCCCACATCAGGCTCCCAGCTTGGCGGGAAGCCTGCTTCTCCCTCTCTCACTCCCCCTGCCTGTGTTCCCTCTCTAGCTGTGTTTCTCTCTGTCAGATAAATAAAATCTTTAAGAAAAGTAAGAAAAGAAAAATGCTTTTTCAAAGAGCCTGCTCACTTGAAGTGAAACTAGGTGCCACTAAGCCTGATCCTACTCGCTGATGATCATTCCAGAAGCTTCCTGTTCCTGAACGCAGGACACAGGCTGCAAGTGGTTTCCAGGCACAATCAGCTCAGTAGCGTTGCATTTGTTACTGGAGGTCAGGGGTGATGGACGTCATGGGAGAAAAAGGAGATGGGGCCCGGGGATGTTCTCAGTTCTTGATATGAGATTAAAAAAAAAAAAAAAGTGACAGTACTTCTTTTGAAATCCACAAAGTGGGTGAAAGGACAAGTCACCAGCTGAAAAAATATCTGGGACATAAAATCAATAAAAGGCTAGCATTCAGAATGGACAAAGAATGCTGAAAAAATCAGTAAGGATGAACAATCAGTAGAAAAATAGAGGGAAAGACTTGAATAGGTGCTTCACAAGAGAAAAATCTGAGTCACCAATAAGCGTGGTGAAAATGCTCAACATCATTAATCAGAAATGCAAAAAAAAATCAAAATATGATTGCATATCCACTAAGTTGGATTTAGTTTGAATTTAGAGGTCTGAGTATACTAAATTGGGGAGTACAGGGAGCCACAAACTCTTATTCCTGTAACCTAGTAAAACTAGCATTAATAAGTTTAAGCAAATTCATACTTGGCTCAAGGCAAGGTCCAGGGACCTGCAGCATTGGCCTCACCTGAGAGATTGTTAGAACTTTGGAATCACAGACCCACCACATCAGGATCAGCATTTTACTGAGATCTGCAGGTGAATTCATTATTCATTATTCACTCTGCGACTCAGTGATTTCACTGTAAGCCTACCCCTTAAAGAATCTTGTTCATAACCGCTTTGTCCATAAACAAAAACTGACACTAATCGTAGTCCATTGATGGTGGAATGGACAAAGGAATTACAGCGTAGCCATAGAACTCTAGAGCTGTGTGCTACAGTACAAATTGTAGGGGCGCCTGGGTGCAATTATCAATGGAATTTTCTTAATTTCTCTTCTATGTTGCTATTAGTGTATGGAAACTGGAAACTGACTTCTGTATTTTGTATGCTGCAACTTTTCCGAATGCATCCTAATAGTTTTGTTTTGTAGAGTAGTTAGGATTTTCCAATTTAATGTCATGTCCTCTGTAAATCAGGACAGTTTTACTAATTCCTTACCAATTTGGAAGCCCTTTATTTGTCTGATTGCTATGGCTATGGCTGCCAGTACTATGTTGAATAAAAGTGGTAAGACTGGACATTCTTGCTCAGTTTTTCACTGTCGAGTATGCAGTTAGCTGTGAACTTATCATATAAGGCCTTTATTATGTTCAGTTATGTTCCCCCTAAACCCACTTTGTTGAGAGTTCTTTTTATCATAAACAGATGTAGAAAAGGCCCTTGATAAAATTTAACCTCTATAGAAATTATTGTAGGATTTTTAAATTTTTTTCTTTCTGTTGTTCAATTTGGGGGCTTTCCATTACCCAGAACACTGATGTGTTTCTGTGCATTCACTAATCTGTTGTTTCCCTCTAATGTATTTTTCATTTCAGTTATTCTTCATTGCTGATTGGTTCTTTTTAAATATATATATTTATATAAGATTTTATTTATCTGACAGAGAGAAACACAGCCAGAGAGGGAACACAAGCAGGGGGAGTGAGGGAGGGAGAAGCAGGTTCCTCACCGATCAGGGAGCCCAATGTGGGACTCGATCTGGGGTCTCCGGGATCATGACCTGAGCTGAAGGCAGTCGCTTAACCAACTGAGCCACCCAGGTGCCCCTCTTTTTAAATATTTTTTTAAAATCTTTGTTTAAATTCTCATGGAGTTCCTCCACCCTTCAGTCCAGCAAACATTTTTATGGTCATTATTTTAAACTCTTTATTAGGCATATTGTTTATCTCTGTCTCATTCTTTTTCTGAGGTTTTTGTCTTGTTCTTTCATCTGGAGCTTATTCCTCTGCCTCCTCATCTGCTTGAGTGTGTGTGTGTGTGTGTGAATGAATTAGGCAGAACAGCTTCTTCTTCTAAACTTGAAATCGTCTTGTGTATGGCCATCCCTGTGTAGACTGTGTGTGTGTCTGATGATTTCGGCTGGGGGGCTGGAGTGGTGGCTGGAGTGGGTTGACGGTTCTAGGGCTGATAATAGGATTTTTATCCATCATTTTAATGTGGTATATATCACACTGATTTGCTGATATTGAGCCATCCTTGAATCCCTGGAATAAATCCTACTTGATAATGGTGAATGATTCTTTTAATGTATTATTGACTGTGGTTTGTTAATATGTTGAGAATTTTTACATCCAGGTTCATCAGGGTTATTGGTCTGTAGTTTTTGTTGTTGTTTTTATGGTCTTTATTTTTGTAATCAGGGTAATGATGGCATTGTAGAATATACTTGGAAGTTTTCCTTCCTATTCCCCGCCCCCCCCACCCCAATAGTTTGGGAAGAGTATTAACTCTTTTGTAAATGTTTGGTAGAAATAGAATTCACCAGTGAATCCATTTGGTCCTGGACTTCGATTAGCTGAGAGGTTTTGATTATCAATTCAGTTCTGATACTACTAGTCTGTTCAGATTTTCTATTTTTTCCTGATTCAGTTTAGAAAGTGTGTTTTTAAGAATCTATCCATTTCTTCTGGGTTTATCTAACTTGGAATATTTTTCATAAGTCTCTTATTAACTTTTTGTTATGGTGTCCGTTTTTATTTCTCATTCATTTCTGATTTTGAGTTTTTTCTTGATAAAGCCTTTATTAATGTTCTTTATCTTTTCAAAGAACAGGCTCTTGGTTTTGTTGACCTTTCTATTGTCCTTTTTTTGTTTGCTTGTTTCCACTTGTTTTTGTTCTGATCTTTATTTCCTTCTAACTTTAGGCTTTGATCTTTTCCTGAGATGGGCCTGTATCACTATAAATTTCCCTCTTAGAACTTGCACCATGCCTCCAAAGGCCTAGGACTCCTTTTCATTTGCCTCAAGGTATATTTTTGTTGTTGCTAATTTTTCTTGGATTTCTTCATTGACCCATTGATTAGCATTTTGTTTAGCCTCCATATCTTTGTTTTGTTTTTTTTTTCCATTTTTTCCATTTTTTCCAATTTCCCCCCCTTGTAATTGATTTCTAGTTCAACACACATTGTGGGTAGAAAAAAAAGCTTAATGATATTTCAGTCCTGTTAAACTTTTGAGACTTGTGGACTAATGTGCGGTCTATCCTGGAGAGTGTTCAATATGCTCTTGAAAAATATGTGATGCTGTTTTTATGGGATAAAATGTCCTATATATATCGATTAAGTCCATCTGGTCTAATGTGTCCTTCAAAGACCGTTTCCCTATTGATTCTCCCACCTCACCATGCCTGCAGGGTGTATCCAGTGATGTGAGTTGAATGTTAAAGTCCCCAATTAATTGTATTACTGTTGGTTTCTCCCTTTGTCTATTAGTTTGTTTATATATTTAGGCTTGCAATGTTGAGTACATCAATACTTACAAAATGCTATCCTCTTGTTGGATTGGTTCCTTTATCATGTAATGCCCTTCTTTGTCTCGTTAGAGTCTCTGTTTTAAAGTCAATTTTTGTCTGATGTAAGTATTGCTACCCCAGCTTTTTTTTTTTTTTCTTTCATGGAATATCTTTTTGCATCCCTTCCTTTCAATCTGTGTGTGTCTAGTTCTGAAATGAATTTTTTGTAGGCAGCATATAGGTGGGTCTTCTTTTATTTATCCTATCTATGTATTTTGATTAGAGCATTTGGACCATTTACAGTTAATTACTGACAGGCATATATTTCCATTTTGTTAATTGTTTTATGGTTGCTTTTGCAGTTTTTTTCCTTGTTCTCTTTTCCTTGTGATTGATGATTTTCTTTTAATGTTATGCTTGGTTTTCTTAATTTTTTGTGTATCACAGGTTTTTGGTTTACAGTTATCACAAAGTTCATATGTAACATCCTGAGTAATTGGCAGTCTATGTAAAGTTGGTCACTTAAATCAAAACACATTCTAAAAGAACTTCATTTTAACTTCTCCCGTCTTACGCATATGTTGCCGTATTTTACATCTTTTTGTGAGTTCCCTTAATTTTTTAAGATCTAATTAATTTTACCACTTCATAAAAAATTCCACTCTAGTTAATACATAGTGTTATATTAGTTTCAGGTGTATGATATAGTGAGTCAACAGCTCTATACATTACTGTTAATGTACTCTTAATAGCCTTCCCCTCTTTCATCCATCACCTCCTCAACTCCCATCCCCTCCAGCCTACACCTTCCTTCTGGTAGCCATCTGTTCTCTATAGTTAAAAATCTGTTTTTTAGTTTGTCTCTTTCTTTGTTCATTTGTTTTGTTTCTTAAATTCCACATTAGTGAATTCATATGGTATTTGTCTTTCTCTGACTAATTTATTTAGCATTATACTCCCTAGATCCATCCATGTTATTGCAAATGGTAAGATTTCATTCTGTATTGCTGAAGAGTATTCCCGTGTGTGTGTGTGTGTGTGTGTGTGTGTGTGTGATATTTATCCATTTACCTATCAGTGGACACTTTGGCTACTTTTATATTTTGGCTATTGTAAATAATGCTGCTATAAACATAGGGGTGCACATATCTTTTCAAATTAGTATTTTTGTATTCTTTGGATAAATATCCAGTAATACCCAGTACTAGTAGTGAGACTGCTGGATCATAGAGTAGTTCTATTTTTAATTTTTTGAGGAACCTCCATATTGTCTTCTACAGTGGCTGCACCAGTTTGCATTCCTACCAACAGTGCATGAGCATTACTTTTTCTCCATTCCTCACCAACTCTTGCTGTTTCTTGCTTTGGATTCTGACAGGTGTAAGGTCATACCTCATTGTGGTTTTGATATACATATCTCTCATGATGAGTGATGTTGAGCATGTTTTCATGTCTTTGTTGGCTACCTGTATGATGTCTTCCTTGGGGGGAAAATGTCTGCTGCCCATTTCTTAACTGTTCTTTTCATTTGTTTTGTTTGTTTTTGTTTTGTTTTGTTTTGTTTTTGTTTTTGGTGTTGTATCCATTCTTTATATATTTTTTATTCTAACCCTTTATCAGATAGGTCGTTTGCAAATATCTTCTCCCATTCGCTAGATTGTCTTTTTGTTGTTTCCTTTGCTGTGTAAGAAGCTTTTTATTTTGATGTAGTCCCAATAGTTTATTTTTGCTTTTGTTTTCCCTACTTCAGAAGACCTATTTACAAAAAATGTTATGGCTGATGCCAGAGAAATTACTGTCTGTGATCTCTTTGAGGAGTTTTATGGTTTCAGGTACCACGTTTATGTCTTTAATACTTTTAAAGTTTATTTTGGGTACAGTGTAAGAAAGTGGTTCAATCTCATTCTTTTGTATGTATCTGTTCTGTTTTCCTAATACAATTTGTTAAAAAAAACAAATGGCCTTTTCCGCTTTGCATATTCTTGCCTCCTCTGTCACAGATTGACCATATAATCATGAGTTTACAAAGGGCTCTTTTCTCTCACATTGATTTATGTGTCTATTTTGTGCCCGTACTGTACCGTTGTGATTATTATCGCTTCATAGTATATCATGAAATCTGGGATTAGAATACCTCCAGTCTGTTCTTTAAGATTGCTTTGGTTATTTGGGGTCTTGTTGTGGTTCCATGCAAATTTCGGGATCAATTATTCCAGTTCTGTGAAAAATACCATTGGTATTAGGGGATGTATTGCATCTGTAGATTGTTTTGGGTAGTGTGGACATTTTGACAGTACTGTCCATTCATGAGCATGGAATATCTTTCCATTTGTATCATCTTTAGTTCAGTGTTTTATTCTCAGAGTACAAGTCTTTTACCTCCTTGGTTGGGCCTTTTCCTAGGTATTTTATTCTTTTTGGTGCAATTATAAATGGGATTGTTTTCTCCTAATTCATTACTAATGTACAGAAATGCAACCAATTTCTATATTTTTTATTTTTTTATTTTGATTTTTTTGATTTTTTTTTATTTTTTCGGTGGTGGTAGGATATCCTATAACCTTATAGAATTTGTTTATCAGTTCTAGTCACTTTTTGGTGGAGTCCTAGGGTTTTCTATATATAGTATCATGTCACTGGTGAACAGTGAAAGTTTTACCCCTTCCTTATCAATTTGGAGGCATTTTATTCCTTGTCCTATTGCTGTGGGTACGTTTTCCAGTACTATGTTGAATAAAAAGTGCTGAAAGTGGACATCCTTGTCTTGTTCCTGGTTTCAGGGGAAGCTCAGGTTGTCACCATGGACAATGATGTTCACTGTGGGTTTTTCATATATGGCCTTTATTACATCAAAATATGTTCCCTTTAAATGTATTTTGATGAGGATTTCTATCATAAATGGGTATTGAAATTGTCAAATGCTTTTTCTGCGTTTATTGAACTCATGATTTTTCTCCTTATTGATGTGATCTATCATTCTGGTTAATTTACTAATATTGAACTATACTTGCAATCCAGGAATAAATCCCACTTGATCATATTGAATGATTTTTTAAAATGTTTTCTTGGATTTTTTGGTTAATATTTTATTGAGGATATTTGCATCTATGTTCAGAGATATTGGCCTACAGCTCTCTTTCTTTTTTTTTTTGAATGTCTATATCTGGTCTTGGTATCAGGGTAATACTGGCCTCATAGAATGGATTTGGAAGTTTTCCTTCCTTTTCTGTTTTTTGGAATAGTTTGAGAAGAATAGGTATTAACTCTCCTTTAAATATTTGGTGGAATTCACCTGTGAAGTCATCTGGTCCTGGACTTTTGTTTTTTGGGAATTTTTTGATTACCGATTCATTGCTGGTAACTGGTTTCTTCAGGTATTCTATTCCTGATTCAGTTTTGGGAGGTTATTCCTAGAAAGGAATTTATCCATTTCTCCTAAGTTGTCTGATTTGTTGGCCTATAGCTTTTCATAGTACCCTTTCATAGTCTTTTGTATTTCTGTGGTGTTGGTGGTTCTCTTTCATGGCTGATTTTTTTGACTCTTTTTTTTTTTTAATTTATTTTTTTATGAATCTGGCTAAAGGTTTATCAATTTTATTAAACTTTTCAAAGAACCACCTCCTGGTTTCATTGATTCATTTATATATATATATATATATATATAAATTACATATTTATATAATATATAAAACTCCTTTATTTCTGCTCTAATCTTTATTATTTCCTCTCTTCTGTTAGTTTGGGTTTTGTTTGTTCTTTTTCTAGCTCCTTTAGACATAAGGTTAGTTATTTGAGATTTTTCTTTTTTTCTTTTTCTTTTTTCTTTCTTTTTTTTTTTTTTTAAGATTTTCTTTATTTAAGAGAGAGAGGGAGCACAATCAAGACAACGGTCAGAGACAGAGGGAGAAGTAGGCTTCCTGACGAGAGGGAGCCTGGTATTGAGAATCAATCCCAGGACCCTGAGATCATGATCTAAGCTGAAGGTAGACACCCAACTGAATGAACCGCCTAGGTGCCTGAGATTTTTCCTCTTGATGTAGGTCTGTATTGCTATGAACTTCCCTCTTAGAACTGCTTTTGTGGCATCCCAAAGATTTTTGGACCATTGTGTTCTCATTTTCATTTGTCTCCATATAATTATTTCCTCTTGGTTTTCTTGGTTGGTCCATTCATTGTTTAGTAGTATGGTTAATTTTCATGTATTTGTGTTTTTCCCAGATTTTTTCTTATTAGTTTCTAGTTTCGTAGCATGGTGGTTGGAAGTTGATCTTTCAAAATTTGTTGAGACTTGTTTTGTGGCCTAATATGTGTTCTATTCTGGAGAATATTCCATGTGCACTTGACAAGAATGTATATTCTGCCATTTTGGAATGGAATATTCTGAATAGTTTAGATCCATCTGGTCCATTGTATCATTCAGAGCCACTGTTTCTTGTAGACTTTCTGTTTGTATGCGACTTATCCATTCATGTGAGGTGTTAAAGTCCCCTGTCATTACTGTATGACTATTGATTTACTTCCTTTATGTTCTTACGCTGCTTTATACATTTGAGTGCTCCCATCTAGGATGCATAAATGCTTCCATCTTTATAAATATTTATATTTTCTTGTTGGATCATTCCCTTTATGATTATATAGTGTCCTTCTTTGTTTTAAAGTCTATTTTGTCCAATATAAGTATTGCTACCCTGACTTTCTTTTCACTTCCATTTGCATGATGAATGATTTTCCATCCTTTTACTTTGTCTGCATGTGTCTTTAGGTCTTTTGCAGGCAGCAAATAGATGATCTTTTGATTGGGGCATTTATTCCATTTACATTTTAAATTATTGATAGGTATGTACTTATTACTATTGTTTTTTGTTTTATAGTGGTTTTTGTAGTTCTTCATTCCTTTTTTTCAAGGTTTATTGGCTTTCTTGAGTAAGATACTTGGATTCCTTTCTGTTTATTTTTTTGCATACTTCTCTACTGGTTTTTGATTTGTAATTACCATTAGGTTTATGCATATAGCAATCTTTATTAAATTGATGGTTGCTGAAGTTTGAAACCATTCTTTACTCCTTTCCTCCTCCCCACATTTTTAGGTATTTGGTATCATACTTTATATCCTTTGCTTTTGTCAATCCCTTGACAGATTTTTTTATTAGGTAAACTTTTTTTTTTTTTTTTTAACTGCTTCTCTGCTTCTTTTCTTACTCCTACTTATGGTCTTTTTTTTCCCCTCAAAGAGTCCCCTTTAACACAAATTATAGGGCTGGTTTAGCGGTGGTCATGAATTCCTTAAAGAGTTTCCCAAATAAGCTAATCTTTCCTTCTATTCTAAATGATAACCTTGCTCATAGAGTATTCTTGGCTGTAGCTTTTTTTCTTTCAGCACTTTGAATATATTGTGCCACTTTCTTCAGGCAAACTTCTGCTGAAAAATCAGTTGATATCCTTATAGGATTTCCCTTTTACATTACTAGTTGCTTAAAGCTCCTCTAAAACCTTCCAGTGCACTGCCAGGATTAGGAACATTGCCCTTAATCTGACCAAATCCTACCCTACCCTTCCCTTCCTCCCAATCTCTAGCAAAGAATCTGCTAGAATCTAGATCAGGAGCCCTCTCTGTATCCTCAGTGTATTCTTGGAACATTTCCCCTTAACTGAAATTTTGTAAGGGTTCTTCCTCCCTAATCTTTTATATTCCACATACCCAGAGTCAGGAGGTGATTGGATTTTGTGCTTGCCCTCCAGTGCCCTTTATAAATCACTTTCTGCGGGCGCCTTGGTGGCTCAGTGGGTTAAAGCCTCTGCCTTCGGCTCAGGTCATGATCTCAGGGTCCTGGGATCGAGGCCCACATCAGGCTCTCTGCTCGGCAGGGAGCCTGCTTCCTCCCCTCTCTCTGCCTGCCTGTCTGCCTACGTGTGATCTCTCTCTGTGAAATAAATAAAAATCTTTAAAAAAAAATCACTTTCTGCAAAATTCCCCACTCCTCTGAAACTCATTCATGTCATTATACCAACTTCTTACCCTCTTTATTGCTGCCTCTGCTGTCTACCAACACCCTCACTCAGTGAAGATCATTCACCTCATACTTTTTAAAATTCCAAACACAGAAATGTTCATATTCTTTTTAAAAAATATTTTATTTATTTGACACAGAGAGAGAGCCCGAGTAGACAGAGAGGCAGGCAGAGAGAGAGGAGGAAGCAGGCTCCCTGCCGAGCAGAGAGCCCAATGCGGACCTGGATCCCAGGACCCTGAGATCATGACCTGAGCTGAAGGCAGAGACTTAATCCACTGAGCCACCCAGGCACCCCACCTCATACTTTTCTTATCCCTATTTTCATTTTCTTTCTCAGCAACCACGTAATCACCTGGCCGCTGATCCTTGGCTTGCTGAGTTCCAACCATTTTTTCCCAATGCCACCTCTCCACCCCATTCATGGTCACTTGGTCCTTATCTTCCCTGGAATATGCATTACCTCTAAAATCCTGCCTTGTTCCCCATCTCCCATCCGTCCCTTTACTTTTTCAATCACTCCTACTGCCACTTTTTTTGACCTTGTCAAGATCTCTGATCCCCAGACTCCATCACTTTTTCCATCTCCACCAGGCTCCTAGATTTGCTTTTCCCTTTATCATGTTATGATTTCCTTTTATAAAAACACTGCATCAGTGTAGTCAATGCTCTGAAAGTATGGTCTACTCATTTGCTTCTTCCCTCTATTGGTCTCAGCTCCTAAAACCCTATGCTGCTTGCATTCTGACTCTCCCTTTGATTGCCTGCTCTAAAGAAGCTGAATGGCTGGAGAAGCACAGAACAGGGTTTTGAAGTCCTAGCATTCAACTCTGCCTAGAAACCATGGTATATTTCCCCATTTTGACAATTACTGTTTCATACTTTCTTGTTTAAAGTTGCCTGCTTGCTTTCCTCCTACTTTCATCTTGGAAAACAGAAATCATCAGATGGCCATTCCATCCTTCTATACCCAAACCCACAATTCTGTTTATGTTTGCATGCATCTTTATTCGTGGATTTACTTCTGGGCTCTCTATTTCATTCCATTGATCTGTGTATCTGTTTTTATGCCAATACCATACTGTTTAATTTATTATAGGATAGTAATAGTTTGAAATCAGGAAGTCTGATACCTTCAGCTTTGGTTTTCTTAAGATTGTTTTGGCTATTTTGTGGGTCCATAAAAATTATAGAATTGTTCTGTGTAAAAGGACATTGGACTTTTGATGAGGATTGCATTGAGTCTGTAGGTTGCTTTGGGTATTTCAAACATTCTAAGAATATTCTTCCAATCCATGAGCACAGAGTATCTTTCTACTTAGTTGTGTCATCTTCAATTTTTTTCATAAAGGTCTCATAGTTTTCAGCATATGTGACTTTCACTTGGTTAAGTTATTCCTAGGTAGTTTGTTCTTTTTGATGCAATTTTAAATGAGACTTTTGTTTTTAATTTAACTTTCTATAATGATAGTTCACTTGTGTATAGAAACAAAGATTTCTATATATCAATTTTTTAAATCTTGTAACTTAATTCATTTATTCTAATGGTTGTTTTTTTGTGAAATCTTCAGGGTTTTTCTATATAATATCATCTGCAAATAGTGATCATTTCACTTCCTTTCAAATGTGGGTGCCTTTTATTTCTATTTCTTGCCTAACTGATTTGACTAGGACAGTCAGTACTATGTGAACAAAAATGGTGAGAGTGGGCAATCCTTGTCTTGTTCCTGATCTTAGACCAAAAGCTTTCAGCTTTTCCTCATTGAGTATAATGTTAGCCACAGGCTTATCATATATGGCCTTTATTATGTTGAGCTATGTTCCTTTTATACCTACTCTGAGAGTTTTTATGATAAATGGCTGTTAAATTTTGTCATGCTTTCTGGCATCTATTGACATGATCATGTAATGTTTCTCTTTCATTTTGTTAATGTAGTATACCATGCTGATTGACTTCTCTGGATTCTGAACCACCCTTGTATTCCTGGAATAAATCCTACTTGGTCATGGTATATGATCCTTTCACGTTGGGTATATGATCCTTTAATTGTATTGTTGAATTCAGTTTGCTAATGCTTAAGGTTTTTACATCAGTGTTCGTGAGGGATATTGGCCTATTCTTTTTTTGCAATGTCCTTGTCTTGCTTTTGGCATCAAGGCAACGCTGGTCTTTAAAAAGGAGTTTGGAAGTATTCCTTCATCCGTGTGTGTGTGTGTGTGTGTGTGTGTGTGTGTGTGTGTGTGTGTTTTGTGGATTTCTTGGAAGAATTTTAGGATAGGTATTCTTCAAATGTTTGACAGAAATCACCAGTAAAGTCATCTGGTCATGTAGAGTTGTTGTTGTCGTTATTGTTGTTGAGAGATTTTTGATTACTCCTTACTAGCAATCAGTCTGTTCAGATTTTCTGTTTATTCATGATTCAGTTTTGGAAGGTTGTATGTTTCTAGGAACTTAA
Source organism: Spilogale gracilis (assembly GCA_004023965.1). Taxonomy (NCBI): domain Eukaryota; kingdom Metazoa; phylum Chordata; class Mammalia; order Carnivora; family Mephitidae; genus Spilogale; species Spilogale gracilis. The sequence continues at coordinate 98,583 of PITA01004698.1, forward strand.
CCATTTCTTCGACATTGTCCAACTTGTTGGACCATATTATCAGCTGCTTAAGATGTTCTGTATTTCTGTGGTATCATAACATTATTCATTTTTTTCAAGTCTCCTCTTTTTTTTTTTGTCCTTGATTTCATCTAAAGGTTTGTCCATCTTGTTTACCTTTGCAAAGAACCAGTTCTTGATTTCATTGATCTGTTCTGTTGTCTTTGTAGTCTCTATTTCATTTGTTTATGCTCTGATTTTTGCTCTTCCTTTTAACTTTTAGGCTTCCTTTCCCCTCCTTTTCCCCTCCCTCATCAAAGCATTTGTCTGTTGAAGTGTAAATGACACACAGTTACATTAATTTCAAGTGTACAAGATCATTGTTCAACAACTCTATGTTATGCTGAGCTCACTGCAAGTGTAGCTACCATGTGTCACCATGTGATGCTATTACAATACTATTGATTATGTTCTCTGTGCTGTACATTTTTATTCCCAGAATTTATTCAGTTTTATAACCGGAGGCCTGTATCTTCCACTACCTTCACCCGTTTTGTGTATCCCACCCCTCAACTCCATCACCTCTGGCAACCACCGGTTTGTTTGTGTTTGTGGATCTGTTTCTGCTTTTTTGGATTCTTGTTTTCCTGGATTCCACATAAAAGTGAGATGATACAGTATTTGTCTTTTTCTGACCTATTTCACTTAGCATAATACCCTCTAGGTCCATCCTTGTTGCAAATGGCAAGATCTCCTTTTTATGGCTGAGTAATCTATTGTGTGTATGTATACACACACACACACACACACACACATATATATGTATATATATATACATATATATCACATGCATGGATATCAAACCACATGTTGTATAATTACTATATATATATATATATATATATAGTGTTTTTTTTTCTTTATCTATTCTACTATTGACTTGGGTTGTTTCCACATCTTGGCTATTGTAAATATTCCAAAAACATGAGGTGCATCTATTTTTTCAAATTAGTTTTTTGAGGGTAAATATCCAATAGTGGAATTAGTGGATTGTATGCTATTTCTATTTCTTTTCTTTTCTTTTTCTTTTTTTTTGAGGCGCTTCCATACTACTGTTTTCCAGTGACAATACCAATTTACATTCTCACCAACGGTGCATAAGGGTTTCCTTTTCTCCATCTCCTCACTAACACTTGCTATTTCTTGTCTTTTGTATTCTGGCCATTGTGGTTTTTGTTTTTGTTTTTGTTTTTAAGATTTTATTTATTTATTTGATAGAGAGATACACAGCGAGAGAGGGAACACAAGCAGGGGGAGTGAGAGAGGGAGAAGCAGGCTTCCGGCTGAGCAGAGAGCCCAATGTGGGGCTCAATCCTGGGTCTCTGGGATCATGACCTGAGCTGAAGGCAGTTGCTTAACCAACTGAGCCACCCAGGCACCCTGACCATTGTGGTTTACGGTGATCTACCTCATTGTGGTTTTGGTTTGCATTTCCCTGATGATGAATAGTGTTGAATATCTCTTCACATGTCTCTCGGCTATCTGTATGTCTTCTTTGAAAAAATGTCCATTCAGATTCTCTGCCTCCCCCCGCCCTTTTAAGATTTTATTTATTTTAGAGAGCAGGGTGATGGGCAGAGGCAGATGGAGAATTTCAAGCAGACTCCATAGTGAGCACAGAGTCCAAGAGGGGCTTGATGCCAGGACCCTAAGATCATGACCTGAGCTAAAATCAAGAGTTGGATGCTCAACTGAGCCACCCAGGTGTCTTTCTCTGCCCATTTTTAAAAATCATATTTTTTAGGTGTTGTAAAAATTCTTTCCATTTTAGATATTAATCACTTATCAGATAGATCATTTGAAAGTATCTACTATTTAGTAGGTTGTCTTTCCATTTTATTTGTTTTTTTTGCTGTGTAATCCCAATAGTTTAGTGTAATTTTAATAGTTTATTTTTGCTTTTGTTTCCTTTGATGGAGGACTATCTAGAAACATGTTGTGATGACCAATGCCAAATTACTGCCAATGTTCTAGTTTCATGCTTTCAGGTCTCACATTTAGACTTTTATTTTGAGTTTATTTTTGTGTGTGGTGTAAAAAGTGGGTTAGTTTCTTTTGCATGTAGCTGTCCAGTTTCCCTAGCACCATTTATGAGACTATCTCTTCCTCATTGTATTCTTGCCTCCTTTGTTGTGTGTAAGTGACCATGTAAGTGTGGTTTTATTTCTTGGCTCTCTATTTTTGTGTGGATTCCATATTGTTTTATCAGAGCTTTGTAGTAGATGTTGAGATCTGTGATTGTACTAGCACCTGCTTTGTTTTCTTAGGAGTGTTTTGGCTAATCAGGGTCTTTTATGGTTCCATTCAAATTTTAGTATTTTTTCTGGTTCTGTAAAAAAAAAAAAATGCTACTTTTTTTTTTATAGGGATTGCATTGGATCTAGATTGCTTTTGGGTAATACATTTTAACAATGTTTATGCCTCCAATCTGTGAGCATGGAATATCTTTCCATTTGTAAATCTTCAATTTTTTTGGTCTTTTTAAAAAATTTTCAATTTTTTTTTCATGATTGTTTATATAGTTTTCAGAGTACAGGTCTTTTACATCCTTGATTAAGTTTATTCCTAGGTATTGGGCTTCATTCTTTTTCTAGTTCCTTGAGGTGTAAAGTTAAATGGAGATTTTTATTTCTTGAGGTAGGCATTTAACATTATGAACTTTCCTCTTAGAATTGCTTTTGCTGTGTCCCATGAGTTTTGGTTTGTAGTCAATTTTCATTTGTCTCAATGTGCTTCTCTTCTGACTTCATTTACCCATTAGTTCAACAGCCTGGTGTTTAATAGCCACATATTTGTGAATTTTCTAGTTTTCTTCTCATAGTTGATTTCTTTTTCTTTCCTTCCTTCTTTCTTTTTTTTTTTTTTTTTTAAGATTTTATTTATTTGACAGAGAGAAACACAGCAGAGAGGGAACACAAGCACGGGGAGTGAGAGAGGGAGAAGCAGGATTCCCACCAAGCAGGGATCCCGATGTGGGGCTGGATCCTGGGTCTCTGGGATCATGGCCTGAGCCGAAGGCAGTCGCTTAACCAACTGAGCCACCCAGGCACCCCTCTCATTGATTTCTAGCTTCAAATCCCTGTATTTGGAAGACAGTGCTTGATATGATTTCAATATTCTCAAATTTAAGACTTGTTTTGTGGCCTAACACAATCTATCCTGAAGCATGTTCCTTTTGGGTGAAATGGGCTATATAATCTGTTGTAGCCATCTGGTCTACTGTGGTGTTCAAGGCCAATGCTTCCTTTATATATTTATGTGGTTTTTTTTTTTTTTTTCAGTCTGGATGATTTATCCACTGATATAAGTGGGTTATTGAAGTCCCCTACTATTTTATTTCTCGCTATTCTTCTCATTAGGTCTGTTGAAACTTGTTTTATATATCTAGTGCTCATGTACTCATCTTTATTCTGCTGGTTATGGTGGAGGAAATGACTTTCCTCCAATCCAAGACTGGTCCCTTCCATCATACTCCAAATCCCATTCTCTCTTGGCTACATAAGGAATTCCTTTTTTCATGTATCTCCTTTTCCTACAAAAGCAGTCTCTACCTCTGTACATTTTCATTTGCATGCTAGTAAACCTGCTGTCTTAAATATGAAGCCTTTCTTAATCCCACCTCTCAGGCTCTACTTTAGGACAAAATTTCTCTTGAGTTTGACAAATTCTACTTCCCTTTTCTTATATCCTATTCACTTATTTTTTTTAAAAGATTATTTGAGAGAGAGAAAGCGAGAGAGAGAGAGAGCAGATTTCAGGGGGTAGGAGCAGGGGAAGAGAAAGAGAGTCCTAAGCGGACTCCACACTGAGCATGAAACCAGACATGGGGCTCAATACCATTACACTAAGATTATGACCTGAGGTGAGACCAAGGGTCAGAAGCCCAACTGCACCACCCAAGAGCCCTATTCATTTAATTTTTTTAAAGTAATGCATAACATATTCTTTTGATACATCCAAACATTCATTGATAAAACTAAAAACCATTAATCTCTACCTGCCTTCCTTCTCCAGAAAACCTTGCAGTAATTAGTTGGAAATATTTCCTCAGGGGCACCTGGGTGGCTCAGTTGGTTAACATCTGCCTTTGGCTTAGGTCATGATCCCAGAGTCCTTGGATCAAGCCCCATGTTGGGCTTCCTGCTAGGCAAAGAGCCTGCTTCTCCCTTCCTCTCTGCTGCTCCCACTGCTTGTTCTCTCTCTCTCTCTCAAAATCCTTAAATATTTACTCAGAGATCTATTCCTGCTAATTTACATGCAGGTTTACCTACAGATATAGCTAGAATCTCATGTTTTATACAGATGAGATCCTCTTCTGTATTAATATTGTTCTACAACTTTTTTTTTTTCTCCATGACTTTGGTATTTTTTCCTGTTTTGGTATCAATAGCTCCTTATTTTGTTACTTTGAATGGATTTATCCTATTGATTTTAACCATTCTACTATTGATAGAGATCCAGTCTTGAGCTGCTATAAACAATCCTATAACAATCATCCTTGGACCATCTTCTTTACACTGAATGGTGTTATTTCTGATAATGTTTCATTTCTCACCAGTCTGGCTTCCATCCCTAACTTTCCATAGGATTTATTTATTTTGTCCACAGTCACCACTTCAATTTTGTTTTCCTCTGCTATTTCTTAGCTTGTCAGCATTTTTTTTTTTTTTTTAGATATGATAGTTGACTTTTTTTTTTTTTTTAATGTCCTTTGCTTTTGGGATAAAACCGTCTTAACAGTGGCCAGGCGAGAAGGAAAAAAAAAAACCCAAGTGTGTTTTCTTGGTTTCTTCTCTACTTGGTCTCTAAATACTGGGAGTCTTTCAGGCTGTCTTGAGCCCTATTCATTCCAGATTATCTTCTTGAGTGATCTCCTAGATTCCTGTTTTCAAGAGCCATCCAGACACACAGGTCATTGAGGCATGGCCGTATCTTCCAAATTCCTATGTTCGCCCAGACCTGTCCTTTGAGTTCTACACTAATATCCAAAGCCTGTAGGACATCTGTACTTGAATTCACACCAGTGAAGCCTCTCTCTCTACGAAGAACCTGACCTACTTTGCCAATCCTCTCACTCATTACATGGTGCCATAGACACTCAGTTGATTAAGCCAAAAATCTGGGGATTTACTTTAAATCCTTCTCCCACAAGTCCTTGGATTCTCTCTCCTAAATGTTACTGAGCCCATACACATTGTCTTATCCTTATACCTTCCCACCGCCTCCTAATCACCACTATCATTATCTCTGGCCTACGTAATTGCAAAAACTGGTGTTCCAGTTCCTAAGTCTCCTTCTCCAGCCCCCACTTTTGTATACAGTGCCAAAATAGACTCTATCAGAGCACATTATCTCTGGCTTACCCTACAATGTTTTCCCTTTGCACCTGTAAGGAAGGCCTTAGATTACTGGGCCCTGCTACTCTATCCAGCTTTATTTATTGATGGTCCTGCTACACCAAGCTTTTTCTTGACTCAGGGACTTTGAGCTGTTCTCTCTGCTGTAGTGTGCTCTTTGTATGTTGGGGTCCTTTTCACTCCTCAGGTCTCACAGCTTAGACCCCTCAACCACTCCATCCAAAGTAAGTTCCCCTATTCTCAGTTTCTGTGCTCATTTGTTTTGGCCTCCTAGGATATACTAGGCTGCTAGTCACTGGTTTTCCTTCCTTTCTAGAATATAAGCTCTACGGGAAGGGAGTCTGATTCCCAGCTATAGTCCTAACACAGAATAGATACTCACTTATTTTGAGAGATCTTCTAAGTTTAGCATCCCAAATTCCGATGAGGAAAGAAATCTAAGGACTCAGTTTTACTAGTTGTCCAAATTTTCAACTGAGATGCAGTATAGTGGTTGAAAGTACATGCATGGGCTCCAGACTCGCTTGGTTCAAATCTCTCCTCTTCTACTGAGGGGTGTGACACCGGAGAATTAACCTCTCTTTGCCTGTTTCTTCACTGGGAAAATGGGGACCATGGTACCTATCTCCTAGGATTGCTGTAGAAACTAAATTAATGTAAGGATGGTTCATGGCATACGATTAATTCTATGATTTTCATTATACAAATTTAAAAACTTTCTTATGCCTCTAGCCCTCTGCTGTGTCTAGAACAAAAAACACTTTGTTTTTTACATTCTGGTTTGAATTTCTACTGAAAAATGTTTTGAAAACAAATGTAGTTGATGTACGTTACAGTAATTTCAAATGCACAAGTGATAAATCTATGTATTTTATGCTCACAGTGTAGTTACCATCTGTCATCATGTAACACTAATACAGTATCACCGATTCTATTCCCTGTGCTGTTCCTTTTATCCTTGTGACTTACTCATTCCAGAAACTTATGGCTCATTCCTCTTTGCCCATTTTGGCCATCCACCACTCAACTCCTCCTCCCCTCCGGCAATCATCAGTTTTCTATATTTATAGGTCTGATTCTGTTTGTTTTTTCATTTTTGTTTAGATTCCACAGGTAAGTGAAAGCCTACAGTATTGTCTTTATTACATTTTGCATAATGCTCTCTAGTTTGCCATGTTGGAAATGGCAAGATATTTTATGACGGCTACGCTATTGTGTATATATACACACACTGTATCTCTATCCAGTCACCTATCTATCACTGTACACCTGGGTGCGTCCCTATCTTGGCTATTGTAAATAATGCTGCAATAAACATACGGGTGTGCATATCTTTTTAAACTACTGTTTTGTTTTTTTGATGGGTAAATACCCAGTAGTGGAATTACTGGATTATGTGCTTTCCAATTTTTTGAGGAAAATCCACAGTTTTCCACAGTGGCTGCACCAATTTACATTCCCACCAACAATGCACAAGGTTTCCTTTTTCTCCACATCCTTGTCAACATTTGTTACTTTTTGATTGTAGCCATTCTGACAGTGTGAGGTGGTATCTCATTGTGGCTTTGATTTGCATTTCTGATGAGTGATGTTGAAGCATCTCTTCATGTGTTTGTTGGCCAATATGTCATCTTTGGAAAAAGTCTATTCAGATTGTCCATTTGTAAAATCAGCTTATTTTGGTATTGTATAAATTCTTTGTGTTTTGGATTATGAACCCCTTATTGGACATAACATTTGCATTTTCTCCGATTCAGTCAGTTGCTGTCTGTTGGTTTCCTTCTCTGTGCAAAAGCTTTCCAGTTTGGTACAGTCCCAATAGTTTATTTCTGCTTTTCTCTTCCCTCGTCTGAGACACATCTAGAAAAATGTTGCTGGGGCTGTCATCTGAGTACTAGGAGTTTTATACTTTTGGGTCTCTCACATTTAGGTCTTTAATCCATTTATTTTGTATATGGTGTAAGAAAGGAGCCCGGTTTCCTCTCTTGCGTTTTCCCAATGGTATCCCAATACCACCCAATTTTCCTAATACCATTTACTGGAGACTCTTCTACATTGTACACGCTTGTCTCTTGTCTCAGACTGAGTACACATGTGGGTTGATTTCTAGGCTCTCTATTCTGTAACACTGATCTATGAAACCCTTAAAGGGTGTAGAATAAAGAACATTATCACTTAAGTTAGTAGGTCTATCTGCCTATAAAAACAGTTTCAGGTACTTCCCACAGCAATGTTTGCAGAACTCCCTCGTGAACTAACCTGAAGAACTGCTAATGGACAGGACAGGACGCCGTTTCCACTAGCAAAAGAGCAGCTCACTATGACGTGTGAGCCTGGAATTTCAAACCAGAGAAGATTCCGTCACAGACGGACCTCAATTTTGGTCTGAGGATTATTCAGAGAGCAGGAGATTTACCTGCTAGAACAGAGAGCATGATTTTCTGTTCACAGGAGTCAAACAACTGTAACATACTACCCCATTATCTGCACTGTCCCCCAAAAGATTTTTAATCAGGGGCCTAGGTGGTCACTAAAAAATTATCAATATATGAAATTAAGACCATTAAATATCCTCTAATGGCCACATCTCATTTATTCTGAAAGCTATTCAAAGACACTAGTTTTAAAAAGGGTAGAATTAATATTTTATTGTCACTTATAATCAGACGGCAGTTGGGTATAGAGTCTTCATACTTGATCTTTCCTTTTCGTAAATAAAAAAAATTACAAGTTTTCAACAGCCAAGGGCTGGTTACGTTTTCAGAAAACATAATTAGATTAATTCATTTATAGTGGCTTCAAGTTTTTCCTTATTAGCTCCAGAAAATTCGCCCACCTGTTAAGAAAATACTGAATTGTGGTTAAATACAGTTTTGTGACTGAGCCCTCACGCTATCAAAGAAGCGTGAGTAAGGGGGAGGGTAGAGGGAGAAGAAGTGTAATCTTAATCTATAATCTATAATCTTTGAAAGAACTGGTTGTAAGCCAGAGCTACACATTTTAGGTTAAAAACAAGGTTGTTTCTTTCCCCCCTTAGTTTGTGTTTAAGACAGATACAATTTCTTATCTCTCAAAAATGTACTTAAAAAATACGAAGCACCAATTATGGGATTAGTGACCAGTTCTAACAAAGATCAACTTTCAATTAGATGTCACAGGATGTACTTAATGAAGAATGACCTATTTAAATATTATTAAAAGTAGAAAATGGGGACAGGCCTTTCCATGTGAAGGGCTAAGTCCCTTCAGTGGCTTAATTCATTCTAGGTCTCCTACTGGCCAGCTGGTGTAAGGTCAGATGTACCTACCTTCTGTCCCTTCTTAAAAAACTGGAAGGTTGGCATGCATTTGACTTCACACTCTGAAGCAACATCCTGGGGAAGGAGGGGAAAGGAGAAGAACAAGACTGAGTTTTGAGCTTTGACAGAAGTAATCCCTAACCAGACTATTTCGCCCGTGTGTACCTCGCAAGTCAGCATTAGGACATTTTTAGCATATGAAAACTGACAGACTGAGTGAAATGGCAGCACAAAAGCCCTTAATAGGCAGAATGCATCAGATACCTACAATGACCCAGTGAGTTGTTTAATCCAATTATACCTTGGCTACTACCTACAAGTATAAAGAAACAATAACATCCTTCTGTAACTATACTCGGGATTATAATCTTAACTGTTCCTCAGAATTAGTGCTCTTCTTTGGTCCTAGTTTTTTCTAGTCATCTCAGGATAGTGGGGTCCACAGGTGACGGTGATAAAGACTTAACAGCATTAGCAAGAGGACCAACAATTTACTCCCCAAAGAACTGTTCAAGAACAAAGACCCAGTAACCTAAAGGCAAAGCTCCACCCCATTTCTTTCTGCTTTTAATTAAACACCTACTTGTAGGTTCTTAAATCTGGCTGCACATCAGAAACAAAGGTCCCTAAGTATCAAGCATTCCTTAATTCTGTTACCGGAACACTAAAGGAGAACTTCTAACACCCCACGCCCCCCTCCTCAATACTTGTTCACGCAAGGGTTTGGGGGAAAAGCCTCAGAAAATGGTTGGGTTTGGACAAGAGTTCCAGATGAAGAGATCCATTAGGGACTGAAAACGTCCGCCTGGTCCTCAAGAGGCTTGAGAAAGGCAGAACAAAAAGCAGTGAAGGAGGCTGAATCCTGTGAACCAGATCACAAAAACCAAAGCACCTACTGAGAAAAGGAAGGTGTTGTGGGGACCTTTAGCTTTAGCATTCAGGAGGGATAGGACTTAAAAAAAAAAAAAAAAAAAAAAGGCTGTCTGAGCCCCTAGTAATGGCAGCATGCCAGCCTAGGTTCCCCTCCTCTACTGAGGCTGGGGGGAATAAAGGCAGTTTTATATCTTTATAAACTTGCTCTGTTGGTAGCCTGGACAGCAAGGGTAGTGGGCACTATTGTTGGGAGTTCCTTCCAGATAACCTTGGATTTTCCTCTAAATAGGGGCTGACAAAGAGGCACAAGGACAGTAAGGATGGGACTAAAATGGCTAATAGGTTCTGACTACCTATGGAAGTTACTAAGACCACCAAAATGAAGATTCTACAATTCCAGTAATTCCCTTGTGGCAAGAGCATCCAAGATTGAAAATGGGGTGAAGATTTGACAGGGAGACTAGGAACTGCCACGTCCAGGCTCTGGAAGAACTGTAGATGAGGATTCAGGAAATCAAAAGATGACAAGTTAGGAGGGGAAAGGGGGCCTGGCTTAGGTAAAAGATGGGTAGTCTAGGCGGCTGAATCTGATCCAGATATGTTGCCTGGCTCATGCAAGAACTTATAGCCAATCTCTGCACTGGTTGCAACAGCAGATCCTTCTTAAACTTGAGTATTTGAGAACACCAGGCTCACCCCTCACAGCACAGGAAAGAGCAGCTGTTTGCCTCAGCCCCTTTCCGCTCTTGTGCACATGGAAGCCAGTGGCTGGACATCACCTTTCATGCAGGCAGTTGGCAGAAGCCTCAAAGGGGAAGGGTGTTCCTTCTGTATTTAAGGCAGAAGGGCAGCCACCTGGAAATGAGCCATCTTCTTCCCCACTTCCAATCAGAGACCCCCAGGGGGCGTCACTGAGCTGCATCACACGCAAAGGCAGCTAAAACAGAACCGGGACACTCATCACAACTTTCTAAGAAAACTGTATCAGTGGAAAATATAGGGCCTCCTCTCAGGCAATGACGGGGATGGTCTAATCGACGTTCTCAGATTCCAGAGCCTTATCCCTCACCCACCCAGGAGTTCAGCATTCCTACATTGGTATACCTGCTTAATTTACAATAAAATCCTAAAACAGGGAAAAAAAACCCCCGAATGCTCAGAAGTAGAGCCCATGCTTTGAGAGAAGAGTATGAATAAGATTTTTAAAATACTTCTAAAAATTACAGTCAGATCTTTACATGGTAAATTTTTAAAGAAATGAGTTTTCTTTCATTGGGTATGAAAGTGGTTTACTCTTGTTTCTTTTAAAGGGACCTAGGAATCCAAACCTTAATTCCCCAAAGTGAGGCTGTTACTTGCAATTTATGTACATCCTTATAAATAAATTCTGACACATCCTAAGGCAAAAACCTTAAAGTGAAGTTGCTACTTATTAAAGAAGATCATTTTTATTTACATAAGTACAATCTACCCTTAATGCAGAAAAACTGGAAGAGGGAAATCATTCCTATCCTCAACTAGCTACTCTAAATACGTTACTATTGTATCTAAATGCTTTTCTTTATAAAACCTCTCCTGGGTGCAGGGTAGCCGTTACACCTCTACACTCACTATAATGTACAGACGATGGACTTGTCCCCAAGGAAAAAGTGTAGTTTTTATGGTCCTGTGAACATGGCATCAACAGAACTAACCCACTGGTCAATATGTAAAAGGCTCTGGTTTTTGCTTCAAGTAAACACTTGCCTCTTCCTCTACAAACGTGTCTGCACTTGGTTCGGTCACCACCCCTGGAAGCAGGATTACTAAGATAAAGAACATGCTCCTTTTAAAGGTTCTGCATACATATTAAAACAACCTCCCAATTTGAATGTGTATTGACTAATCAGAATTGATCATTTCTGCCATCAGCCCTTCTCTACCCCATTTATTAAAAGCATGGGCTTTAGCTGAGGCATCAGACTTCAGTTCTGTGACAGAATTTTTCCAGACCCACTTCCTCAGTAGCAAGAGAGGAAAACAGTTAAGTTCCTGAGACTACGCAGACCAGACTGGTTAATGTACTTAACAATATCTTTGTTTATTCCCCAGTAAAACCTAGAAGACATCTAAAGAATGAGGTAGACCTGTAGTATCTTAACCCCAAATGGTTAAACAGACTCAAGTCTGTTTTCCTTTTCCTTTTTTTTTTTTTAACTTTCTACTCTATTCCACAGGTATACTGGCTGACTCTGGTTACAAGACCACACTGTGTCAGTAAGTGCAGTTAATACACTGTATTTTTATGGGGCTGTGTTTTTATAAATACTTTCCAGGACTTTTCTGACTATATTATTTCAGAATGTCAATCAATGGCCCCAAAATGTCAGGATGACATTGCATCAGACAAACCTGGGGAGTACGGATGTTTCAATAATCCTGAGTCACTACCCAGGAACACAGGGCACCCATCTACTAAGAACTTTCATCGACTTTCTCAATGTTTTTCTTTCTCTTTTTCTTTTTTTTTTTAAGATTTTTATTTATTTGACGGAGAGAAACACAGCTAGAGAGGGAACACAAGCATGGGGACTGAGAGAAGGAGAAGCAGACTTCCCACCAAGCAGGAAGCCTGATGTGGGACTCGAACCCGGGTCTCCAGGATCATGACCTGAGCCAAAGGCAGTTGCTTAACCAACTGAGCCACCCAGGCGCCCCCTCAACATCTTTCTTTTTTGAATCAATTTGCCTATTCCTATAGTGACTCTAAAGGTATTTGTACTTAAAAATCTCTTTAGAATTGAAGTTTATCACTTTCCTCACTTAAAAATAAAACTAGCCCACCTCCTAATGATGCCACCAACCTGTTTCAATAAACAACCTGGAATTTTAAGAGCATAGTGAAATTCACTTTTTAGGGAGGGTTTTAAGTTCTGCGAATCCTGCCAAATGCACAGTCATACACCACTAAAATCCAGATACAGACTGTTCCCTTGCTCCCCTACAGTTTCCTCAGCAGCTCCTTCATACTCCAGTCCTCCCTCAGCCCTCTGCCCCCATATGTTCTCCATCCCTATGGTTTTGTCCAATCTGAGTTGTTTTTATTAGTAAGTGTAAGAAGACAACTTCTAACCTCACTGAATTTAGTTTCATTGAAGAGCCGGGACTAGAGTCAAGTCTATCATTTTCAGAAGGACTGGTACTCCTACTTTTCTATAAATATAAAGTCTTCTTTGTATATCACATTTTGCCCATAATTCCTAATTTTTCCAGAACCTGGAAAAATTCGTTTTAATCTATTATACCTAAAAGGTAACTTCTTTCTGCCCAAGTGCTTACAGAGCCTTCTATTAAAATTACATGTTGCGGGGCGCCTGGGTGGCTCAGGTGGTTAAGCGACTGCCTTTGGCTCAGGTCATGATCCCGGAGACCCGGGATCGAGCCCCACATTGGGCTCTCTGCTCAGCGGGAAGCCTGCTTCTCCCTCTCTCACTCCCTCTGCTTGTGTTCCCTCTCTCGCTATGTCAAATAAATAAAATCTTAAAAAAAATAATAAAATTACATGTTGCTTATGCCCAAGACACTAGAAATTACCTGAAGCCTGAAATTCATCAGCAGGGAATTATCTGCACGAAAATTTAAAGACTAGTCCAGTCGTTAAAAATTTCACCCATTAATGATATGATCTAATACTGAGAAATCTGCTTGCCTCTATTTCAGAGTTGAGAGCTGCAAATCCCATGAGGAAAAAAACTACTGACAGTCCATGTGCTGCTTTGATAGAATTAGCTAGGAGGGTAACTCAGAACAGCCCGGTGAGTAGGAGCCATATGTATGTGACCACAGGATTCTGGAATTAGTTCAATTTTTAACCCTACAACAGGTCGATGAGGCTATTCAGATGGTGTTGTAATAGTATCATTAAAGGTATTCAAAGTAGAACACTGTGCGTTGCTCAATTTTTAGAATGAGAAGGCAAAGTGAAAGATCCCCAACTTGTGAGAGGGTCACTCTGAGGTCTAGAAAGTTTGAGGGTGGATGTACTAATCAGATCTGAAGGAAAAGTTTGGCCACACAAAAGTCCTTGCTTGCTCTGCATATCTTCTTCTCTAAGGTTTCGGATTCAGGCACTGAGAACACCTGTCCAGGGTCTGGCAAGGTGCAAGGATCAACCTGCTCTGACTGACCTACGACCCTTCTCTTGTGCTGCAGTCCCATTATCTGTTCTCCGGGCGTCCTAATAAAGGCGGTTATCACAGCTGCCTGAGGATTTAAGGACACAATTGGCACCAAGCACATGTTATTCCTTTCCAGTAAAAACTGAAGAGATTCACTTACTATCTGATAGGGTCATAGTACCAGTCGGTAATCTCTCTAGTCCCTTCCAGGTACCATTTTCACCTGGCTAGAGTGACCATATAGAAAAAAATGTCTGTAAATTAGGTTTAGATTGGGAGCCAGAGTTTGTTCACAAGCTCTCTACTCTTCTTAAAACTCTGGGATGATCACTTTACCTTATAAAATAAACTCACTTTACACCTACTACATGCCAGCCAGGTAAGTAAGACAGTCTCTGGTCCCAAGAAACTCATAGGGACTAATAATAAAAGACCGACAAAAAGACTACTACGAGTTAGGATTCACTGAACACATGCTGGCACTACTCTAGACCCTTCCTAAGGATCACCTCACTTAATGCTGACAACTCCTTCATGATGCTAGATAAACACTGCTATTTTATGGAGGCTCAGAGTGAGATGGAACTGGGAAATAAAGCAGGCAGTCTGGGTATGGGATCCTCTCCATTCTACTACTACAAATGCGAGGGCAAGAAAGGGACAGAGGACAACATGGAAACACAGAGGAAAGGAAGCTAACCGCGTCTGGGTGGAGAAAGATGTGCAGCTTACAGCTAGGAGTTTCAAAGCTATGAAGGGAAAACATGTGGCAGGTAAAGACCCCACCAGTCAAGGCATGAATATAGAATCAGAAACTGCTAAGAAAAAGCAATGTGATGGTAGGTCCTCACAGGTTTAAAAAGTACTGCCATATACCTGTTTTATAAAATCTTTCAGTACCTATATTATACACTCCAAGTTTGCTTGATGAACAAGCCATCCTGGGAGGTTAACGGGGCAAGTATCATGGTTAGCCTAAAGCAGGAGTCTGGGAGCCAGGCCTGGAACCTGCTGAGCACCTTTTTGGCTACATCTTACCCTAAACCCTCCTGTGTCCCTGGGGCTAAGGGAAAAATGTCCACAGATCTGTAAAGAACTCTTAGGTGCTGTTCTTGAACATGAACAAGCTCCCCTAGGTTGGTGGGCTGTACAGGAAGCAAGTCTTAGGCCAGGAACAGGATTTGTACACCCCCCCCCCCCCCCAGCATCATAGCTTCCTCTGAAGAGCAAGGGCCAGGAGGTCGGAGGCCCTCATTTTAAATCTTGACTCTGACACTAACTGTAACTCCATGGACAACCTATCTTCTCATCTGTAAAATGGGAAAGCATGGCACCAAGGATTAAATCAATCAATACTTGTAAAGCATGTGGAGCAGTACTGGGTATAGAGAGTCCTAAAGAAGCCTTTGTAAAAAAATTAAATCAACCCTCAAATTTCCCTTCAAATTACTCTCCATCAAGCACGTTGGGGTCTGTTCTTTAAAACAGTGGCCTTTCGAACTGACTAGAAACAAGCAAGATGAGTGAGCTTGTGGTTACACCTCAGGTCACGAGTTCACAAGGACTCTCTGAAGAGTGGTCTCCCAATTAAGTCTATGGATTTAGTTATAATCAAATTTGACTTAGATTTATTGAGCATCTCAGTGTTACACTGTATGTACAAGCTTTCAGAAAGGTGACTGATAAGGTACAGAAGCCTCAACCATCTGTTTTTGTGCTTATTTTAGGATGTGATATACATAGTTTCCGGTAGCTAGGGTAAGCTCATAATTGGCACAATTACCTTTCATGGCTTGGACTGTAGTTCTCATATTACTTGGCATGTATGAAAACAAGCAATTGCAATTCAGAAAAAAAGGCCAATGTGAAAAGGTCAGTAGTATTCCAAATTTCCAGGCACATACCTGACAGTCATCCACGTCTACTTCAAGGAACACCACGTTGGAATACTTCTCAGAGAGGGACTGGAAAATTTAAAATGAAAAATATCCAAAAATTCAGGCTAGGGAACAGGTAAGCACAAAGGACATATGGTCTGACTCAAATTCCTCCTAGCATAAAAGAATTTAGCACATCAACTTGAATTTTAAATTTCAAACAGGCCCTGGGTTTCAAGCTGAAGAAAAAGAAAAACCATTTAAGACAACCTAATTAAGTTCTGACAGTTGTCTTCAGTGGGCTACACATGTGCTAAAACTAAACTAAGTTGTTACACTATTAACTCACTTTAAAAGATTTTAAGTAATCCCAATCCCAGTGCTGGGCTCGAACTCATGACCCCAAGAGATCCAGAGTCCCATGTTGTAGAAACTGAACCAGCTAGGTACCCTTTAGGTTGTTACACTATTACTTTCAGACCAAATATCCCATAACAACACAACCACCCTGTCTCTGATAGCTCTGCCACCACCAACCTGAGAAATACAGAAACCCTTACAAAGCAGAACTGGCTTCATACTCACATGAAAGAAAGGCTTGATCATTTTGCAAGGCCCACACCACGTGGCTGAGAAGTCAACTACTACAAGTTTTTCCCCTGCACCTTCCAAGGCTTCCTGAAAAGCATACTAAGAAGAAAAAAAGAAAAGGATAGGTTGAATTTCCCACAGTCCTGATCAAATGTGAGAGAATGTAACACAAAGGATTCAGAGGTACTTTTTAAAAGGTTAATATACTAAAATGAACCAAATAAACTACTTGGAAAAAAATCCTAGAGTGTGTAGTGTTACAAGTCTGATGTATATAGTGTATCAGCAGTCATGTCTTCATCGATTTATATTCAAACTGAGCAAACGAAAACAGACTTTTCTATTAGGTATCCACATGAAATTTAGGTACATGGTAAACAAGCACTAAATGCTTATCAATTGAAGAGGGTCACTTCAATTGAATGGTCCCAAAGGCAGAGAATTTTGCACTGAAAACAAGTTTAAAAGCTAACACATTTTTGATTAAAACGGTCTATGATGGAACAAGTCAAAAGCTTTAAAAATAATATCAAGGAAAATAAACCTCCTCCAGACCCTCACACTCAGAGGGTCACTGTTGACATTAAACATATTTCTTTGTACTCTCCTTAATGGGTTTCCAGGGTTTATTGTTGATGTCTGCCCTTTATCTCAAAACTCTGCCCTTACCGGTGACCCAATGATAGCTTTGGTTTCTCATGTGGGGAATTTTCCTTAGGTGTTTTCTGCATTACAAATATGTCAAATAAAATTCCCCCAATGAGACATGCTCAAGAAATCCCTTACCACCAATCTCCCTGAATAATTTACCAATGGCTTGGATACTGTAACCCTAGGAACCTAACCTTCTAGTTAAAAGGGACTCCTTTTTAACCACAATTTAGTCAGTGCCAACCAAAATGGGCAAAAAAGAGCAATCAAAACATAAGTATCTGTAGCTGAAGTCTGGGTTTTCCCCCCTCAAGGGGAAAATGCTGGTCACACTGGTTTACTTAAAAACTGACATTCCCCTCCCTTGAAAGCTAAGAATCATATCAGATCCTATTCAGTAAACACCATTAAAAAAAAAATAAAATCCGAAGTGAATTCCTCTGCAGTACTTTTCTAGATTTCTAATTTCTACCTGTGTTTCGAAGAAACAATGCAAAAGTGGCATTCCCATGTCCTGACTTTTGTAACCTTTTAGTTACTCAGTTATTCAGATGCAAGCTCCCATCCCACCTAGGAGTGTGGGGAGATAGCATGTGTGAGTGGGGTAGGGGGAGGGAGGGGACAGAGCAAGAACAAGCTGGAATTATAGAAATTATTTTCCCAAACCATCACCAGTTTTTCCAGATCAATTTAATTCAGAGCCGCCTTTAACGTAATTTTTTTAAAAAAGTCAAACTAGGGGTGCTGGGTAGCTCAGTTGATTAAGCATCTGTCTTCAGCTCAGGACATGATCCCAGGGTCCTGGGATAGAGTCCCACATCAGGCTCCCTGCTCAGCGGGGAGCCTGCTTCTCCCTCTCCCTGCTGCTTCCCTTGCTTATGCACCCTCTCTCTGACAAAGTCTAAAAAATTAAAAAAAGCGCCATTATTTACTTTAAGGACCAAGTTAGACAAAAAAAAAATCAAGGAATGATAATATCAGATGAATGCACTGTTTTGTGAACATGGTTGGCCCTCTATAGATACTTGATGAGCTTACTCACAAAATATTATATACTCTCAACGGTTTCCTAAACAATTCTGAATCAAATTCAAGCAATGCTAACCTAAAAATCTGGGAGGAGAGGGGGAAGCATGCAACAGTAACTTTTGGCTTAACTGAAGAGTTACAGAGTCAGGTATGTGTAAGCTGCACAACAAATTCTCTTCTCCTAACACTTAAGTTTGTCTAAAAGAGAGATCTTTTGAAAACAACTCAAGATTATCTAAGAAGCAAACCACAATGTCTAACACTCAGAGACTAACAAGGAGGATCAATAAAGGTCCCCATTATGGACCTAAATATTCTGAAAACAAAACAATGTATCTGGGGTAGATAAGAGAAGTCTAGTGTCTCTCTTCCTAAACACAGCCATTCCAAAGGTAATTAACAAGCATAAGAGTGCCCATGTATAGAAGGTAGGAGTTCAATAAAGGGTAGTTACCATTCTTAAAAAACAATTATACAGCTGTGTGGACTTCTTCCTCATCACCTTGATAGTCCATTATCCCACTTGTATCTAAAATAGATACAGTGGCTCTCAACTATCACACCTCACAAAGAGCTGTCTTAGACCACTAACAGCACCAACTTTAGTCCCGCAGGATGGAAAGTCTAAAGTATATTTAACATTTTCAAGTAACACTGAACTGAGCTTAACTTTTGATTAATGTCCCTGCATCATAATTTTGAAGATCACTTATCCTCAGGGTCTTCATGTCCTGCACTGTAACCAATTTCTGGTGACCCTTGTATATCTTCTCATTGATGAGGAGAGGAGGGCGCCAAAACGATGACAACTAAAATAGGGAAAAACTGAAAGATGTGTTCTAGGAGTCAATCGATTTTGTTTATTGTGTGTGGATTCTGAAACAACTACTATAAACCACTCAAACTCTTCTCCCTCCTTTATGGGTTTTCATACGACATGGTCAGACCCTGGACAAAACCCCGCATGGAGACTGATACTGAGGAGGTACTGAATAAACGTAGGGGGAACAAAATTCCATATTAATGACCTCCAACAAATGACAGAGTTGCTAATTTTAATATAAAAGTTCACACAATAATAAAAAGTCATTTGAAAAAAACTGATTAAGGACAAGCAGATAACTACAATTAGTCAATCAACATGTGGGGGGTTCAGAGTCCCTATCAATCAAATGAGATACAAGACAATTTTTCTTACTAATAATGCTTTGGCCAAAGTTAGGTGGAAAATGTCAGTGTTGATGTGCGTGGAGTGAAGGAGCACTGGCATATGCTTCTTGGGGATTTACAAGCCTTAAATAAAAGGTTCACACCCCTTGACGCAATCACTGCACAGGGCCCTAACCTGAGGAAAGAGCCTGAACTCTGTACAGTGGGTTATGAACAAAAATATTCACAGAGGCACTGAAAACTACCTAAATGTCCTGCAATGTGTTCAGATATTGAAATAATTACAAAGCTTCTACTACACAAAAAAGGGTTCAGGCTAAACTAGAAGAGAGGGGGAAGCTCAGGAACAAAACAGGATACTAAAATAATCCAATTACTTTACAGTGGCTTATAGGAAGTAGAAGATCGATCGCTCCCTTGCTAAATTTTCTACAATGACCATGCATGCTTTCTGATTTTAAAAGTAACACAAAGATAAGGCAGCATTATCGAGAAACTTCCATTTCCAAAGCCACCCAGGATCTCTCAGGTCCACACAATGAAGGCGGACGAGGGCTTGGGATGGGAGGTACTGCAGGGTAAACACTTTCGGGGGGGGGTCTTCTACTCTACGGCAACATTAATGTTCTCCCACTCACTATTCTGACTCTGCCTCTAACAAACATCGCTTGAATGGCTACAGTATACCAGACACGAAGTCAAGCTCTCCCGAGCAGGAGGGTATGAGGCTCGCAATAATGGAACACGGTCTGGGACATTCATAATAGGGCAGAACCACCACCTGGTACCCCAGGGCCGCCGAGCACAGAGCCGGGCGCGGCCGCCTCGGGGGCACTCCTGGCTGCAGCGAAACCCACCCACTGTGGGTGAATCACAGACGGGTAGGGCAGAGGCGGCCCCTGGGCCCAGTCTTGGGGACTGAGTCATTCCAAAGTCAGCGCTGCCGGAAACACGCCCTGCGCCGCTAGAGGAGGAGTCCCGAGGGCGCGGCCCGGCCTCATTTCCTCGCGGCTACCTAAGCCCTTCGGGCCTCGGGGACCGCCTCGGACAGGCCCGGGGGTCTCCAGGCCGGAGCCGCCCCCCTGCGCGGAGGCCAGCACGCGCCATTTCTGGGGCCCGGAGCTGATGGAGTCAGCCGGGGTCTCAGGCCCGGATACTCCCAAGGGAGCTCACGCCGCCCAACGTGGATGATCACACCACCTACCCGGGAAGGAGTGGCAGCCTGCGACCCCGTGCCTCTTTCGAGGGGGCCTCCATCTCCTTGCCCGGCCCGCATCCAGAAGGGCAGACTCCATCCCCTCAGCCAAAGGGGGTTTCCCGAGCACTGGGGACCCTGAGCCCGATCTCCAGAGCGCCGTCGTCCCTTCCTCCGGTACGTGCTCCGCTACCTCGGGCGCGCCCAGGCCCCGGCTTCCCACGGTCCCAGGCCGAGGCGTCACGTCCCCTTTCCCCCGGCTGTGGAGGGGCGCCTGCCCACCTCCCGCCCTCGCCAGCTAGGGAGGCTGCGCGTCGCGCCCAAGCCTTCCCCGGGAATCGCGTACCTTGCTCTCGATCTGCTTCACCATTTTGGCGGCTGGGGTCTAACAAGCAACCGCAAGAACCGACGAAAGTGGATGCAAAACGCCGGACAGAGATTCCACTGCTCTCAGCCCGCCTTCCCTTTATAGCACTGGTGGGGCGGGGCGGGCGGGCGCGCGCGGCGTGCGTGTTGCGGGGGCGCGCCCGC
The DNA here is from genome assembly GCA_004023965.1 of Spilogale gracilis. Taxonomy (NCBI): domain Eukaryota; kingdom Metazoa; phylum Chordata; class Mammalia; order Carnivora; family Mephitidae; genus Spilogale; species Spilogale gracilis. Next base: position 119,352 of record PITA01004698.1, read on the forward strand.
TCGGGCCTCTTGAGCCCGCCACGGCGTCCCGGCCAGGCCCCGCCTTCCGGAACCACGGAGACGCCGGCTGGGGGCGGGGTCGCTCCCGGGGCGGGGTTGGCGCGGACGCTGGGCGGGACTCTAGGGAGCGCCGTGGGCTCCAGGCCCCGCTGGTCCGCATCTAGCTGAGAGTTGGGATGTGTGCCGGCCGCCTTGCGATCTGTAGGACGCAGGCACTGTGCACGGTAGGAGGAAGCGACGGGTCCACCTGGGAAGGGCTGGATTCCTCCAAAAGGCCCGCCACGCTCCCGCCCCCCCAACCCCGCAAACACCACGAAGTGCTGAGTAACGATGACCAGGAAATATCTCTGCGCCCCAGCCTCCCTTCTGGAGCTTATCGCGATGGTTGTCTTCGCTCCTTCCTGTTCTTTTTTTTTTTTTCCCCCACTCTTGAAGCCGCTGCTCCAGCGTGACACTGCAGTTTAGTGAGGGCGATACGGCCGGGAACGGGCTCCTGGACTGATGCCATTAGACCGTGAGCAGGTCCCGACCTCCCGGGGCCTCAGTGTTCCTTTATGTGAAATGGGACTCATGCTGGTTCCTAACTCATGCTGGTGGGGTTTTGAGGACTAAATGAAGTACTTCTGAAGTGATTAGGACAGTGCTTGGCACATCATAAGTACTCAATAGTTACAATTAAAGCTGTTGTGAGTACTAATTAGGATTGCTTGGTGTCATGGTGAGGGCGGGGGAGAAGGCATGCTGATCTTGGCGAGCTTATATTTATAATGGCATCAGGATGCACATTTTGGTGTTCTACCAGCGGTAGA